>CANUEY010143697.1:0-43781 GCA_948099555.1 Croton setiger | reverse complement strand
ATATATAAAATATACTATTGTAATAAAAAAATAAATTACCACTATTTTTTTTATGTTAGATGAATGAATGAGGTTTTTTCCCTTTAGTTTTAGTTATTTTTATTTGTTTGTCATTTTCTTCATTAAACATATATGTTTTCGTGTGTGATAATTTTAAATTTTTAAGAAAAAAGTCCGTATTTAATTTTTTACTCTTTAATCCTTGATTTTCATGAGCAAATTAGTGGTAAGATATATTTTCGCAAAATCAATTAACATGTTTTAGTTATGGTCTTATTTATTTTATTTTTTATATTATATTTACATGTTGGTTTCATTAATTTTTATATTTATGGAATAATAATGTAAATGACATTATTTACAATGTAGTTATGAAAATGACGAATGTGAGTAGGGGTCTACTAATGTTCTTAAAATTTATATAATATAATAATTGAATTAAGATATAGATCAAAATGAGAATGAATTGATATAAATCAAATACGTAATGCAATTTCGCACATTGTGCGGGTACAAATTTTAGTTTAACTTATAAAAGGAAGGGGGGAGAGAGAGACTTACTAGGCAGATAGTTGCAACAGCAGGCAGAAGAAGCGTCGGGCTAACAACAACGATGGTAAGTGAGAAATTGAAGTTTCAAGTGTTGAAACTTATGTTTCTTTCTTACGCGAATGACTTTTAACTTTAACCTATATTATTTTTTTCATAGAGCTAAAACGACATTGTTTTGAATTTTTTTAAAAGGTTTAAGTAAAAATCAATAAAACAATTTCATTGTCATTCTTTCTTTCTAGTTCATCTCACAGCAACTTCTTTCGTCATTTATCAATCATCACATTTGCGATCATCGGTAGCGCATCGAAGTGAGGTATTCAATAATTATTTGGTCACCAATGGGTATACCTTGTGTCCGCCTCTGCACTGACTTGCATGAAATATGTATTAACAGTGTATAGTAAAAATCAAAATCGAGACTTGCATATATTACAATCTCTGAAAAAAAAAAAAAAGAATGGACAATATGTGGCATTAATAAGATTATTCAAATTTTAAAACGTACATACTACAAGTACACTCTTATTATTTGTTGTTCAAATTCTGCTGAAATGTCCGGTTTCCAAATGCACATATGAATAATAAGGCTGACTTTGTTCAAACAAATACATACACGTTTGTGCATAAAAAAACACAAGTGTTGACTGGCTTGTTTTTATGGTCAAAGTTTCTGCTTTGAACTAAATGCTGTCATTTATTTGATTTTAAGTTAAAATTAAAATAGATATGTAGAAGCCAGAAACAAAGCTGCCATAGAATCGAGTTTCATATACCTATTTTAGTAATCTAATAACATCATTCTTGAAACTGAGAAAATTCTCTTTCGTATCATTTGCGTGAACACTTAAAATGCATTGAACTTCATTTAAACAGTTCTATTACAATCCGATTCACTTATTATTGTTCAAACCTTCAACAAGTCGAGAGTCGATAATTGATTTAGAGAGCTTAATTAGTATTATTGTGCTCACTTCGTAGATTTGGTTAACAAGGAATTAGTTTTTTTTGTCTGAATTTGTAATTGAATCATCATGGATTACAATTTGGTTCGAGTAATATATATGTGATTTGCATTTCCAATATATATAAAGATTGGATTTTAATACAATTTGGTTCTGAGTTAAAAGGAGAAGGGATTGAATTTTAAATTAAATCTATTTATCAAATTGTAGGTATAGTCATTGAATTATATATTTCTATACGCAGTTATGATAAGTATTTGTATTAGCAAGAAATGGTGATAACAACATCTTGTTGCCATTATATAGTACCACTTGAAATTAGGATAATTATTTGATTTCTAAATCAAAGAATATACATATATAACATAAAATTGCTTTCTAAATGTAAGAGCGGGTTTGCTTAGAATGAATGAGAACAGTACTGAGGATTAGGACAATGCAAGTGTAGACCTGGTTTGGAAATTTTGTTTAGTATTAGCAAAATGGGTCTAATTATGTTTCGGAATTGTTCAGAATACTAAACTAAACCGAAGAATTTTTATTGTGTCTGAAAAGGAACGTTGAAAATACATGTACGCAGGATTCTTCCTTTGACAAACGAATATAACTTTCAATTCAATAAAGCTTGTAATTGCGACAGCTAAGCTTTGAGCTCAATTTTCATCACAGCTCGGAAAGCCAACGCATGGCTACAAAGACATCCTTCCAAGTTCGCACTTTTTGTGTCCCCTTCTTCACCCCACCCACCACCGCCTGCTTGCCCTACTCATCCACCGTCAAAAGGGAAAACCACCACCTTGGCCGCATAAAATGCCAACTGAAATGGACACGCGGCATTAACCCAATTTAACGGTTAATTTGTTATATAAGATGAAAAAGAAACTCAGAAAGGAACAGCACCGCGTCATTATAATCCAGATGGAAACACGTTTTTTTTTAATCAAAAAAACCGTGTGAAAAGTGAAAATCATGCAAAAAAAAGTACGTCGGAATATTATTTCTTGGTCATAGGGAAACATACTTGATACAGTAATATTATTAGAGAGCAAAGAGTATATGTGAAAAGTCAAATGAAAGCTGCCAAAAAAAAGCCAATTGCCAATTAAGTCTATATATCTATCTAAACTATGTCTCAGAAGGAAATTAAAGTCACGAAATGAGGAAAATACGCCGAGTCAAATGAAATAGAGGTCCCACTCTCTAATCACCGTCCTCAACCAACCAATTTCTTATATATATATCTTCCATACCAGCACCATTGCAATATACCCATCATCACCACCAACCTCTTGACAAGCTAATATAACTATATTGTTCGCCTTTTCAAAAACAGTTACATACATGTCCATGATGAAATTGAGCTCTTCTTCTTCGTCAATGAAGCGTCTTTCTTCTGTTTTGGTTGTCTTATTAATTATATTCATTTCATTATGTTCCGAAATGAGTTCCGTCCATTGCAGAGCTCTTCGTTCAACTACCAAAGATGATAGTATCAATAGAGTCGAAGGATGTTCGAAGCAAGAAGAAAATGGAGTAACTACTTCATTTGCTGTTTCTTCTAATAATAATTCCAACAATGGCGGTTCTGTTGGAGGCTTGGAATTTCAATTGGCTTCTGGACCAAGCAGAAGAGGCCCCGGTCATTAGAATTAATTAATTAACTAATCAATCTTTTTCAACTTCTAATTTTTTTTCTCTTAATTACATCTTCAATTCTTGTTATACATAGTTAAATCTCTTTTTTGTTGTATTTTTTTTTTCGTCCTCTAAAAAGGATGATTCATTAGTTTTATAGATATAGATTAATACATACATGTAATTTTCCATTAGACTGTATGAAAAAGAAATTAGTATTTTTATTTTTTAACAAAATATGAAAATGAAATTAGTAGTAACGAGAGTTTCATTAAATTTGATAAATTAATTAACTAAACTTAAGTGTCCTGGCTTCTGATATTAATTTGAAAAATATTTGTTTACACTCAGTATATAGAGTGTTTTCATACACCAATTCAGTCAAGTTGAAATATTTTTTATCATCAGGAATGTGGGAATGTCACCCATTATCTTATAAACTAAAATAAATATAAAAAGAACAGCAAACGCAGGCTACATGTATGTATATAAAATAGATATAGAATTAAAATTAGTCAAAGTTTAGTGGCGATGGAATATCTGTCGCCATCCTCATTATATTTATTTTGATTTGGTGTAACTGTTTCTATTATTTTATGAGACATAAATACATAGGGTCTTTGCGCAAATTAATAATTTAGTTCAACAAATCTTAACTCATTAAAAATAAATGCTCAAGTAGCAAGTAGGGTGACATATATAATTCTGCTCGAACGACTCGTTTCCTAGGGTCACAAAACTTAGGAAATAGGTGGGGATATAGTAAAAATGATGTCCGAGATACATATAAAAAACGAGGAGAAATGAAAATGTAACCCAAAAGGTAACACTTGTTAAAGAAAATACCTACCATTGTACTAACTCGTTATCCACGTCGGAGAAAATAGTTATTGCCATAGTACATCCAGAAGATAGAACCATGACCAGACTAGCTAACAATTTTCCATTTAGCTAAATTATTTTTAAACATCCCAACTCTAAAATGGAGTGTTAATGCCTACTATTGAATCTATAATTTCTTGCTAGCATATTTGCTTAATTAAAAAATTAGTAGGTCTGCGTTTATGTACTTAACTAAATGCTTGTCACTAATTATTTATAGCACAAGAGCTTTTTATTCATTTTATAAGTTCTATTTTAATGCTGTGAAATTTTAACTGTTTCTGCATATTGGATGAACTTTTCCCCCCTTTACTGTACCTGGGGATATAAATTTTTATAATCGTAGACTCGCACGCATTAGTCAAAACATTAACTAATTTTCACTAAACCTCATATATATTTCTGTTTTTATTGTCAAATCTACTCAATTACTTCCCAAAAAGAAAGTAATGATGACATTTGAAAATAAGCAAGTAGGAAAGGAAAATGAAGATTTCAAAATTAAAAAAAAAATGCCTAGTGGTCAAAAACACATGAAAAAGTCAACCCAAAGAAGATTTTGCTCATACGTTGGTGGCATTCTTCAAATTGTAGTTCAATCCTTAGGACATCACAAAAATAACGTCCCTCTCTGTCTCCAACCACCGTCCCACCGTCCCATCTTCAGACCGAATAACATCACGTATATTAATCACTTGATTATTAACATCACATACCGATAGATGGAATAATATTTTAAAATATAATAATTGTAATTATCAGAAATCGAATTCAATACATTCACATGTTTCGTAATAAATAAGATGAAAATCTAATTAAGACAAACCAAAAAAAGGAAATTCAACGATAAAACATTTGCAGAGTGCAGATTAAATAATAACTGTCCCCTTTTTCTTAATAAAAAGAAAAAAAAAATTCAACTGCTTCCTGAGTTTTAGCCGTCAAACGTTTTTGTTGCACAGCACGTTCATAGATACGCTTGTGGCGTGTAAAATGGTGAATGAAAAATAAAGGCAACACGATCGTGATTCATATTAATTACTTCTAAAACCTATGTTTAAGTTTATTAAAAGGATGTTTGCAACTTTTATATTTTCATAAAAGGCCCTACAAAGACCAACAATGGTTCGTCTTTTGACAAAATAATATCAATATGGCATAGCAGTATCAAATCAGGAGCAAAACGTTCATACAGAACAAACAAATTAACAATCAACTTTAGAGATAATCCTTGCATTTAGCGTTCCATGGATCTAAACCAAAATGTAAGGTCACAAATAATCTTTTTAATTATTTATTATTTCTACATATTGATTCGTGCAAATTACCTTGGTCACTGTGCTTTAGGCACAGACCCGGAAAGCAGAATCACCAAATGAGATTGTCACCGAGACGAGAGAATGCAAATGGAGAGATATGTATCAGATGTTAAGTGAAATCAATGAGAGAATGTTCCAAAAACTCTCATGAAATCTGACTGTATACCACATCATTATGAAAAGAAATTGTTCAGGCGAATCAAATCCAAAAACTTCCAACCAAAATAGCAACAATTTCAAGATATTAAAGCATGTACTCATGAAGTCATTGACACACCATAGCAGATACAATTTACAAACTAAAACATTCAATAGCCAAATTAGAATATGCTTAAATATATATACAATCAGCTACTATGGCAATGCATCAACAAATACTATTACTCGTGCTTGCCAGTTCGCGTGAGAGCAAAATATCAATTTTACGCTTAAAATCATCTGGAATTCGCATTATACAACAGCTGCTTTTCTACCATTAGAGAAGTAGGAAGAAAAGCTGCTATTGCATTGATGAGAGTACAGCCCAGAATTCATTGTACAGCTTTCATTTACCTATGACTGTGTCAAAACAGAGGAGAGCTTTCTTACTTAGGAGATACTGAATTATCAAAAAAGCTTACAACATAAATTTTATGCAAGTTCAGCCATGATAAAAGCAGTCAGAAGTTGGAAAAAATGAAAACATCATTCTAGAACAATCTACTACAACGTCAAAATTTAGGAATAGAAGACAACAGACATTTTTTTCACAAAATAAAAATAAAGAGAGTTTCAACTGGCTGCTATATAACAGGTGTCAAATTCATAAAGTATATGTGAGCAAAAAATTCTTGAAACAACGGTTGCAATCTCATCAAACTGAAAAACAAACGCTTATCATGACAAGAGTTACAGTTAGGAATTGACTTATGGTTACACCTATTACACAAGCTGAATGCGAAATATCATGCAACCTAGTTATCAAACTGAGAGAGTTCAGCTTTGAACCATTACTTTGATTGATACAGGAAAAAAAGAATGGTATTTTCCAGTTCACATCATGATTACACTATTTAACTCTTTAGTACAGAATCTTGAAATGTTTAATGGGAAAGCATATATTTTTATCCTCATACAGCTTGATGTAAACATTCTTTTACACAACATCCACATTATGCATTTGATCAACCTAAGCACAACACACAGAGAAGGAAGTTCAATTCTATTTATTAATCTCCTAATGTTTCACAGGAGAAAGGAGGCAGCTTAAATTCATCTATATATACTATCTGCAAAATATTTTAGAAGAGCAAAAGGAACACATGAATGTACCCCCCCCCCCCCACAAAAAAAAAAAGTTCACATATATGAAAAGGAGTGTACATAGTTTTTTTTTTTTTTTTTCTTTTGAGGAAAAAAATTGTGTTCATAGTTTAGAACAAAGTAAAATGTGACATGCATGATACCAAATTTTTGACAGTAAGTGCTTTGGCTCAACAATACCTGCATCTATTTTACTCCTAAAGCAAGAGCATCCAAGCTAATTACGGAACTTTTAATATTCCTTATTTTATCAAGACTTCTATTCTATTAAATAGAATATTAACTAGTTAGGAATACTTATGAGTTCAAGTTTATGATGAATAAGACGACAAAATCAATTCATGTATTGTACTTTCTTCCTCTATGAATGCAAAATTTTGATTCGAAGTTTTCTTTTATAATTATGTTATATGAGTTCTACCTACATCACAATATATTATCCCTACTTGAGATTTAACTGCCGTAATTTCTCAACTTTTTCACTACATTGAGATTAATTTCCCTATTTATTTTTATTTTATTTTTTTTATTTGCAACAAGTTGAATCAGAACATCTAAAGGTTCTAAATTACTGGAATTTTGCATAAAACCATGATAATTAGAAAAAGTATATGTTGAGATAGAAATAATCAACCCCAACAAAAGAAATTGGCAGAGATGTGAAGAATGACTAAAGATTTGACCCAGTTTGTACAAGCTTGCCAACTCAAGGGCCCATGGACACCCAAATGAAGATTTCAAAAGGTAAAGCACAAATAACCTAAGGTTTAAGAAGCTAGACTGTAATAAAAGTGGCATGAGGAATCAAAAGAGTGGTTGCTATAATGTTTATGAAGCTGGATACCAAGCAGCACGGCCTGACAAGACAGGGTTGATTTGTTGATTTAAATGGTAGGCAATAAGGATGCAATAATTGGGGAAGAATAACATTGGTTGATTACCCCGAGGAGAGAGCAGAGGGAAAAAAAATGTAACTTGTTTTAATGCTAAAAACAATGGAGACAACCAGGACCTGAAAGAACAGTCTATGAGTATTACAATGAGGAAGAGAAAGAAGATGAGATGACTTTTTACCCACCCAAGGAGAAAGTATAGTGGTTCAAAAGGTACTTATTACCCTTAAAATTGAAGTAAAGAACAATTGAGAACTGAAATTGTTGTGATAAACAAAAGAAGCTTGTAGTTTTTTAGTTCAATATTTGCTCATCCATATTGATAGCATCAAGCTGAGAAAGAAATCACGAAAACAAGCAATGTCTATCATGCAATTAATCTCATTCCTAGTACAGGTTTAGCTAACAAAGCAAATCACTTGATGTAATTACCTCATGGATTTCTTTTATAAATAACTAAAAGTCTTTGTTTTGAACCAACTGGAAAAGGGATAGATTATTTGAACAGCTTGTATTGTTCACTATTGGAAAAGCTCCAAGCACCTGGTATTCCAAAAACAAGTTTTCAAAAATTGATCCTATTCCTATAGCTAATATCCTCGAACTTTAATCATTGAAGTTGAGTTCTTAAAAAAACTTGGAGAATGATGCAAGAGAATCCAATCTAATTAGGAAATTGTGATAAAAGAAGAAGCTTCTTGTTCTTCACATAACTATGCTTATCGATATCGATTGCATGAAGTTGACAGACCAATCTCATTCGCAAACCAAGCAAATTGTTGATGTAAGTACCCCATGGAAGGTTTCTATAAATAACTAAAAGTCTTTGTTTTGAACCAACCCTGCTTCATGAAAAAGAGATGAATCATTAGAAAAGCTTGTACTGTTCACTATAGCACAAATTGATCTTGTTCTTGTGTAACTTTTCCATTGGAGCTCAATTCTTCTCAAATCAACAAAATGATGCAAAAGCAACCAAGCAAATTGAGAAGTTTCTAATTTTATTTTATTTATAATGGATTTTTGTAAAGTGCTTTCATTATTTAGGAACATCATTTAGTATCCTACTTTATTGAAGATCCTTTATTTTAACAAAATATTATCCAAGTATGAGTACTTTTCAGTTTAGGATTAGGACTTGTCCTTACTCCTATCCTATAATAGGACAACAAGAATCAATTAATGTATTGTATTACTTTCTCTATTAATTTAGAATTTTTATTCTAAGGTTTTCTTCAAAACATTCATGTTACGTTGTTCCCACCTAACTTGATCTTTTCTCACACATTTGGTTGAATTTGAGCGCCCTAAACATTTCTGTTGTGTTAACTGACTCCTTATTCAATCACTCAAGTTTTCTACCATATCTGACTGCTCACTTTAACAGACAGAACAAATACAAAGTGGAGAACAATCAGAACCAACAATGAAATTGCAACTCCAGTAACCTAACTGAAGAAAGAATTTCCTATAAAGACCCGTGTTACAGATATTGAATAAAAATATACACTTGACTAATATGTTAATGGGTTTGCACCAAAAAAGAATATCAACAGTGAGCAAGCTTCTAAGACTCGAAAGGGTAAAAATCACAGGTATTAACTCATCAAACAGACATGGAAAACAATAGGATAAAACAAAAGGCATGCGATGCTATAAGAGTAAGAAATCAGAAACAAACCCTAGAATCAATCGAGATACTGAAGTTGCTAAATTATTATCATATAATCGACAGAAAATCCATAATTTAGTAGAAACAGATCTCAAGGTAGTAAACACAAAGTAAGAAAAATCCTACAACATACCAATATGAAGCTAGAAAACCCTAATATGCTCAGGCCTCATTTTCAACGGCACTCGAAATTTCTTCATTGGAAGCCTCCACAGGTGCCACATCAGGATACGGCGAACCCGACACACTATTATCCGCAGCGGGCTCCGACCTGGGACGAGCTTTAACAGTATCCAGCATCCGCTTGCTTATTTCCTTGGAGTAGAGCTGGAGGATCTCGAGGCCGTCATCCTCCGCTGTGGTAGCGCTATTAGCCACACCAAAGGCCTCTTCTTCAATTCGACGGGAAGCAACCTCCGCCTCGTCGTGAGGGATCTCGCCATAGCGCTTGGATAGAACTGATGGAGTAGATAATGTCTCGATTAAACGAGTCATGACGGCATCTCGTGTGCGCTGCGTCGGCGGCCAAATGCTCAACGAAATACCGCTGTTGGTAAGCTTCTTTGGCTCTTGTTGCTGTGGCTGCGATTCCGCCGGAGTTGAGTCCTGTTCCGGTGCAGGTGGAGCTGTAGTTGTGGTACTTGTGTCGGAATCGGTCATTGTCGGGGAGAAGAAGAAATTTGTTAAGATTTGGAAAGGAGTTTTGTGTGTATTAAAGATGAGTGCGAAGTGTGCAAGTGAAAGGACATGTGGGGTCAATTTTATGGGTAAAATATAATGACCGTTTACCTTAGATCTGATGTCTTCTGATTTTAGAACCTCAAATTCTATGGTCCATGTAATTTTTCTTTTTCTTTTCAAAAAAATTTTAATTTTAATTTTTTTTTACTGTGTCCGTGTAAATTTTAGGTTTGGATTTGGATTTCAATTCACTATAATGAAATATCTACACTTGAATTGATTTTTTAGGGGGAAAAAGTTCCATTCGCTTTGTATATTTTTTTTAGAGGTAATTGATTTTATTAATTTACATAATTTGTCCAATTTAACTTTTTTTAAAATGAAAAATAAATTTCATTAATTAATAATATTAAACCAACACGTAAGCGTATTCTTATAAAAAAAAAAGTATAATAACAAAAAATTAGAATCTCTTATTTGTAAGTCTTTAAATCTTGGCAAACGAGATTAATTTTCAAAGTAAAAAATTAGTCCTTCATATTATGCAATTCAAAAATTATATTTCTTTTGAAAATTGATAACATTTGAAACACTCAGAAAAGAATATTGATAGGGTAATAGGCCGCACTATCAGATTTCATCGATGTGAAATCAATACCCGCACTTGAATATTTATCATTTTCAAACAAAAAATATAAATATTTCTCTTATATCACCCGCACTTGAATATTTATCATTTTCAAACAAAAAATATAAATATTTCTCTTATATCTTGAATAATTAAAATTAAGTAAAACGATGTAAACAAAATAAAAAACTCTATAAATGAGATAAAACACCACAAAAGAAGACATATATCAAAGATAAATAAATTGTTCCAAGCAAAGATTAATCTAAAATTTATTGAAGTCGAGCAAAAAGTAAAAGAGAAGGCAAAATAGGAACCGCAGCCTATATTTTTTTTATCAACTGTCACTCAAATAAGAAAAATAAGAAAAAATACCAAAACGAAGAGAGAAGTGTGGCTAGGATTTAGAGATATCAGTCATCTTAATAATCAATAAAAACGTTGGATTTCTAAATTTTCGGTTATTATTTATTTGTATTTTTAAAAAAATTGTGTGATTAATATGTTGAAGGAATGAGGTATTTTTACATTGAGACTAAAATCCTGGGCTCATAATGTCAAATTTCTCTTAGAGTATAATTTGGTGGTTAATCACTTAGAAGACAATCAGGTGGCAGATTGGTTAACTCATATAGAGCATGATTTATATTATGGTATTCATTTGTCGAGCGTTTCTCCTTAAGAGTTGCATTTGATATTATTACAAAATGTAACTCGTTTTTAAGAATCATTCCGTATATTAAAGCTTGATTAATAAAGCTGGACATTACTCTAAAAAAAATAATGAATCACGGTTGTGGAATGTTTTTTTTTTTAAAAAAAAATATTTCTTTATTAAATAGCTGTGGAACATGACTCTATTATAAATTATATATTATAAATTCAACTGTAGAAATTTTGTATATCTAATTTATAATGCAAGAATATGAAAAAAAAATTCTTTAAATCAGAAAAAAAAAATTGAAAACTATCTTCCTCAAAATTTTATTTTATTTCCAAAATATTTTATTCACCTCTTTAGGAAGTTCGCATCATAAGATATGGAATTTGTATTTATACTCTTAAATTGAATTGAAAGTTTTGCTTTTCTCAACCAAATAGTTTAAAAAATAGTCTCATTTCTAACACTATGATTCATAATACACATTACATAAACTTTTTAAAGAGAGTGTGAGATTTGTTTTAAGGAGGATAAGCAACTAACAATTGAACTTGAATGAATCTTAAAAGTCCAAAACTTGCTTTTACTTTCAATTATTGTCCAAAGAATAGATTAGAAGGCACTCTTCCGTTTTCAAGAAGTAAATAAAATAAAAACAGAATTACCAGTGTAACACTTCCCTTTATATTACTTCTAAGAAATGTAATAGCAATACCGTTTTCATTTAACAGTGATTTATAATCATGCCCTAAAATAAGTGGTGTCACATCTTTAAAGTAACATATTTCTAAATAAATTATTAAATCTAAACAAAACTTCATTAATCCAATATGTCACATCTTAAAAATCTTATAGGTCCTTTTGTCCAAGTGAGGAATAATTACTGGATCGGGCCTTAAAGGACCTAAAATTGACCCCATAGACACTCAATTATAGGGCCTTAAATCTAAATCGTTTTTAGTATAGGATAGAAAAAATTGTGGAATGAAGGTGAGAATTGGTATGAGATTAATAGATCTTCACTGTTTTAATGTTGCATTTCCAGGAAACCGAAAGTGGAGGCTTTTGATTGACCCCAACAATCTTATTTTAAAAGCTAAATACTTTTTGCATGGGGATTTCCATTCAGCTAGTTCAGTTTCGAATCAAAAGTGTGTTGTTCTCTAAACAGGTATTATCACAAGGATACTGATGAGGAATTGATAATGGGAGAAATATTTTTGTAAATAAAGACTTCTGAATCTTTAAGATGTTAGTTTTTATTCGTGATTTATTTGTAGATGATGAAAAGAGTGGAATATCCATAAAATTATGAACTTTTATAGTGAAGCTTTATTGGCATTTGTTTGAGCATAATCGAAAGAGAATGTAGTTTATCATGGCATTTTTATAAGAAAGGTTATTCTTCCTACCATGTTCCCTCCAGCTAACAATAGTCGCAGCTCAATCTTTTGCTTTTTGTTTAGTTTCTGTCTCTTAAGTTTTTTGTTTTTATAAAGTTGGCCACTATTAGAGACGTGGTCAATTTTGGATTATTTACATGCACGGTCCAATTTGTGTTTAAGGTCTCATTAAATGTATTTAATACGTGTCTAATACAAAGACATTATTTTTTATTATTAATTATTAACTAGAAACTGTGATTTCTTTTAAGAGTTTTTTTTTTATTATTAATTACGAAAGTGTCCATAGTTCGCAGAAGGGAAAACCAAATAAGAATTAATTTGGGAACAATATTAATTAATTATAGAACTTGAAGGATGTTAGACTCACGTGTTATGCACATGCTTCAGAGGCTATGATTTGGGCATTGAGTACAATACGTTGGTTCTGTTCCATCAGACGTGTAACTCAAACTCAAAGGAAAGGATTGATTGAAAAAGGCTAATGGCTAAGCCCATATACTCCATTTGCAAGGCCAGCTCTGGGAAAGCCCCTTCTTCCAGCTCAAATGGTAGCAATTTACATGGCAAACTAACCATTTTTTTATGGGAAAGCGTTGGTAAACAACTTTTCTTCTGTTGAAATAGATGGAATTTGAATCTCCCTTTCTGCATTGTGTGAGTTATAAGTATGTTTAAAAGAAAAGTCTCAATTTATAAAAGTAGAATAAGTTTATTGCATTTGATTTTTGTAAATAGTCAACAACATTAACTATTTCTGAACAAAGTCATATTTATGATCATATTTTTCATTTTCCATGTCCTGGAAGATGAAGGTGGAACTGAATGTGGGTCGCAGCCGCCACCCATTGCTGATCAAAGTGTTGTAACTATCCCATTGTTCGGCATCAATCGTTCATTCGTCTACTGCTATAGACGTCATAAATCTAGGAAATGAATTTTGGCCAAAACTTTCCTGCCTCTTTTCCAATGAGCTCCGGCAACTTTCCTCTGCTGATATTGGTATCGTTAAATTCCCCTCGACTCCTTTTTTATTTTGGTATGAAACTTCTCCAACTAAGTGAATGGGTTTTATGGCTGAAAATTTTGATATATTTGATAAATGGTTTTTTAGTTTTTCGGCGAAATGAGATTCAAGCCTTCAACCAAATGAAACTAATACCACATTTGGAATTAAAATTGAATTCCAGTTGGTAGGAGTAGAAATTTCTATCTTGGGTGAAGTTGTGATTTTTTTACAATCCAATTCTTTTTTGGTGACTGAAAAACTCAAAAATATAATATCTATAATTATAATTTAAACAAGTGATAAAAAAAAAAATTGTAAACTATTCCATAATTAATTTTAAAAAATACCAAAAAAAAATATAATAATCTCTTTCATAATTTCCTATTTCTTTTAAACATAACTTAATGTGTAGCAAAGATAGTAAAGTCCCCATCTTTCTCTCATGTTATGTTTGCACATATAGACACAATTTTTTCTTTAAAATACCAGAGTTAAGGTCAGAATTTATGCATCTAATCACACTTCAATCTTTTCCAGGTATATGTTTGTTTGCCAAAAAGTAATAAATCCAATCATACAAACGCTCATCCAACTGATTTAGTTTTGATCTTGGTCGTTAAAAATTAAATTGTTCTGCTCGTAGTCATTTGAGAATTGAAACACATTATCAGCTTTGTTTTTATTCTTTTTTATGAGATGGCTCAATTATATATTTTCTTTTCAAAAATAACTAAATCACTATAACACAATAGTAGCAAGAACAAATAAATTATTCAAAAATAATACTCAACTATTTGCTCGTGCTCTATTTCATATTTAATTGAACCATCATAATTTTAAACGTATCTAATTGTCCTCTCACATTAGCCAATGTATTTATAAGTTTTTAAAACTGTCAAAGCATGTTTCTACATCCCAAAGTTGCTCAAAGTAGGCTATTTGGGAATAATGATTGCAGGGTAAATTGAGCAGAAAATGTAGCAAGTGGAGTAATAGCAAACTTGAGCCCTGGGGCTATGGGGATTTGGATCCATTTTCCATCCTCCATTTACTTACTATCTCCACTAATTTGCAGCTCTCGGATTTTTTTAAATTAATTAACTAATGTTTAAGTTAGTTAAGCATTTTATTAAAAAAAAGTTAGTTAAGCATTAGCATAAAATGAAGAGCTAAAATAAGTGAGAATACTTCTAAGGAATAATTATTTATAAGTTTCTAAGATTTTACATAATATATGTTGGGGTCTTTTTATTTTGGAAATTGTATCATTGAGTCTTTCAAGTTTTAAAAATTATACTATCAGGTCCTTCCGTCTAGAATAAACGTTAGTCAACTGAAAAAGTCAAACAATTTTAATTAAAATTTTTTAAAATGACAAAACTAACTTTTAGTTTATTTAAATCGAACCATACTAATTAAATCCAATCTTTAAATCAAACTCTTATATCAACTCTTCATCTTCTTCATCTCTTCATCCTTTTCAACCCTTCATCTTCTCTCTTTCTTCATTTATCTCTCTCAACTCATCTCTTCATCTTCTTTTTCTCTCATTTCACCTTCCTCTTTTTTCACAATAATTCCAAATTATTTTATTGTTAAGAATCATCACAACCTCAAAAAAAAGAAAAAAAAAATTCAACCAAAACAAAAAAAAAAGGTTTGATCTTCCCATTTCCTTCTTCCTTGATCTTCTCCTTCTTTACCTCCTCCTTCTCTACACATACCTTCTCATTTCCTTCTTCATTGATTTTCTCCGAAGTTTCAAGACAGAGTTTCTTGGCTTTTTAGGGATTTGATCTTGTTGGGCCAGTTTGAGTTCATTGAGATTAGGACGATTGTGTTTGCTGGTGGAAGAGAAGATGTTGATGGCGGAGATGGAAAAGCTACCGCAGCCACAAGCGATGCAAGAGGTATAGATTTGGGTGGGGGAGATGGGATTGGCTATGTTGGTAATATCATCCAAAGAATTGGAATTGTCAGGGTAGAAAACGTTAAAGTCAACAGGTTCCTGGTGAAGATTTTCAGAGATGGTGGTGTGGTCGCCGGTGATTTTTGTGGATTTTTTTTTTTTTTGGTTTTGTGATTAATGTCCATCAGAGCATGAAAATTTGAGTTTTTTATTGTTGGTAATCTAATTGCATTCCACTTTAATTATTACTGGGTAACTTTTTTTTTTAGCCCTTGAATTGTAAAAGAAAATTTCAAGAAAAAAGTAAGAAAAAGAAATTGTAGTCCCCATTTATACTTCTCACGTGAATTTCGAGTTTCTTTCTTTCTTTGTTTTTTTCTTGGCATCGTTTCTGATGAAATTCTCAATAATTTGTGGTGGATTTAAGTTTTGATTTTGATTTCTGTAGGTGTAAACTGTAGAGGAGGTGATGGTGATGGCGGCGGCGGCGGCAGTGATGGCGTTTAGGGTTTAGATGGGAATAGGGAAGAAGAAGATAATAAAAGTTTGATTTAAAAATTGGGTTTAATTAGCATAGTCTGATTCAAATAAATCATTGTTTGATTCAAATAAACGGGTAGTTTTGTTATTTTGAAAAATTTTAATCAAAATCGTTGACTTTTTCAATTGACTAACGTTATTTCTGGACGGAATGACTTGTATAAATTATTAAATTTTAAGGACCCAATGATATAATTTCCAAAATAGAAATACCCTATAATATACTATGCAAAATCTCAGAGACCTATAAATAATTATCTCAACTTCTAATAGCAAAATCAAAAGCAAAAACAACAAAATGGCACGCGGCAATTCAGTCAATAAGCTTAAAAGCTAAATTTGGGTAAGATTGCCAAGGAACAACAACATCACGGAAAGGGAAATCAAACTACTTAAAAAGACAATTATTTGAAGAACAATGATACCTTAGTAATTAAATTAAAGATGTTGAAGGAGAATAATCATTGGCTCACGTGCTCTGCACATGGCTTCCAGAGGTTGCAATTTAGGCATAGTAATTCCTGCTGCTTCGGACATATCTAGTAGCTCTTGGGTTGGTCTATCCCATTCAAAGCATTGAATTAAGGAAGCTAATGCTAAGCCGATGATTCTATTGGAAAGGGCAGCTCCAGGACAAGCCCTTCTCCCCAACCCAAATGGAATCAGTTTATAATAATAAGCTTCTCCCTCAGAACCTTCAAATCTTTCAGGCCTGAATTCTGTTGGTTCATTCCAAACCGTTGGATCCCTGTGGATAGCCCAAGCATTCACCAGCAACATTGTGCGAGGCTGTACATGGTAGCCTCCGATGATGCATTCATCGGCCGATTTATGGGGCGATATAATTGGGAGTGCTGGATATAATCGATGTGTCTCATTTATTATGTTTTGTAAATACGGCAACTTGGGACAATCGGACTCTTCCACTAATCGGCCGTGACCAATAATTTCGTCGATCTCAGCTCTCGCCTTCTTCAACACCTCAGGATGGTTAAGAAGAAGCGTCATAGCCCATTCCATTGTTACTGTTACTGTCTCGGTGCCGGCGAATATTGTCACCTACATGAAAATTCGAAGATGCCCATCTCAAATTAGATAATATATAAATCCAAGTATATATTAAATTATCGATTAGTCAACTAATTATGAATGAACAATCATACCATTATGAGGCCTTTGATGATTTCATCGCTGTATCTCTCAGGTTCAGATTCTTGTAAAGATAAAAAACTGTCAATCACTGTCTTAAAATTTCGTTCTTTATTGTTTCGATGCTCGTCGACCAATTTTTGGAAAAATTCATCGCTTTTTTTCTGCAATCTGAGCAACCTTTTCATCATCCCTTGGAAATTAATCCATTGAAGGAAAGGAATGAAATCCCCAGGATATGCAGCTTTGCTAACTTCAGCAGACTCCCTTAAAACATCCACGAATTGTCTAGCCCCCTCTTCATCTTCCACTTCCTCCCCAAAATAACGCTTCCCCGTTAACACTCTCATTGCAATGTTAAAGGAAACCTCCGATAGCCATGATTTCATCCCCACTTTGGCGAAACCTGTTTTCGAATTTCTGAATAACTTTTTCAGCAAGATTCCAACTTCTTCCTTCCTGATGCTGACGAAATCGTTCAGTCTATTTGCTGACAAAACTTTGGACATAAGAACGCGACGGAGGTTGCGCCAATGATCGCCGTAATCGCAAGCAATTAGTGAGGTGCAGTTGTAATCGAGATACTTATTAGAAATAAACTGCGGCCTATTAGCCAGAACGACGTCGTTTTTGTTGAAGCAGTCTTCCAGCAAGTTCGGTGATGAAATGACGACGACCCTACGGGAGCCAAAGAAGAGGGACACTATGGGACCATAGTTACTTGTTATCTGATGTAGTGTTCTGTGGAGGGGTTCTTTCATCAGATGTAAATGGCCAAGTATGGGAATTGAAGGTGGGCTCGGTGGCAATTTTTTCTGCCATGTTTGTTTCATTGATAAAAGCTTTGGAAGAAAAAAGATCAAGGAGAATGTAATTAGCAAGTAAAACCATGTACCATCCATGTTAGAATTGCTGTTAATGAAAGGATTAATTTGATTTTTAAGCTTATTATATAGGGGAAAGATGGAATATTTATACAGTAAAATAAAATCAACTCAATTCAACATATTATTTATTTAAGTGATTTAATTGAAATATAAATGACTATAATTTTGAAACGCTAAAGTGACACAATTTTCAAATAATTTTTCACTACTACAAACTATTTTTTCTATATTAGTAATATAAGTTTTTATTTTGAAGAGTATTAGTAGTAATACTGTAACTTTTAAACATTTATTGTGGTACTCTTTGAACGTTCAACAAATGAATAGTTAAACAAAAAGTCAAAATCAAATAAGTGAAAGCCATTAAAATAATTAAATATTTTTTATCACACAGAGCATCCAGCATCAACAATACTTGGACACATTTAGTTTTTAGACCTATTTTTTAAAAATACATATATCATGTCATTTTAAATATCTTTAATAAAAAGTGATCTTAATTCTTAAATTTTTTTATGCCTTAGCAATAATTAATTTAAATAACTTAATTATATGTGAATTTAATTTTTTATATGTATTTATATTTGATTCGTAAAAATTTGAATAATAAGAGAACTAAAAAAGTGACATTGTCCTTGTTCAAACCTCCACTAAAAATCTCAATAATTGTAATCTCAAGTTATTTCTAATGATTTTTCTGCTAAATAACATCTTTATCCTACGATTACCAATGCCCTTAATACTATAAGACAAATTTTAATATAACACCACCTGCATTGTCCTGTGATAAATACGTTATGATCTATCACTTCTGGTTAATAGATTAAGATTGAAATATTTCCAAATCTAAAATGAATTAAGATTTAGAAAGAAGATTAGAATTTTTGAGAGTCTTACTTCACTCATTATTTTCTTTTAGCCCCCTAATTAGTTAATAGTTGACTCCGTGAATGATCTCTACCCTAATCATCATCATAGTAGGCAATCAATTATAAACCATGAAAGAATAGTACCCTTCACATATCATAGGATCAAATAGTAATCAGCTCAAATTTAGCTAATATTATATTTTTGGTTTTTATATCTTATCCGAGTCAATTAGGGATATTTTTTGTTATAATTTTATAAGTTAATTGTAGTTTAGGTATCTTTTTGGTACAACGGCTAAAATTGAGATGACTTCGATAAAAATAAGTCTAAAATAGTAGTTAGAGTTTTGATTTGTATCAAAACACTAAACACTAATTTTATTAGTTTGATTACTTAGTACTTTTGATAATATTTAGTGGTGGGATGAGTGATTTATGAAATGTTAATCTTATAACGTTTAGATTTTAAAATGGACATTTCTTTTTACCCTCTTAAATTATTATTACTCACAATCCTTAAAAAAGAAAAAAAAAACGATGAAAATGTTAGCTTACCTAATGAATTAAAACGGTTAATAGTTCTTTTTTTTTTTTCTCTAAAAAAGTTATTACTACATAAGATCTATTTAAAAAAAATCTTTGCATAAATAATTTCTTACTAAGGAGATATATATAATTTGATTAGTTTTATAGTAAGACGGGTGTGCATTAAAATTGGTGGCTGATAATTTGATAACGGGAATAACACTTTAACTCATTGCTGAGAGATAATAACGCAATAGTAACGAGCACTGAGAAAATTATTGGAAAATGACGTCCCACTTGTTATGCTTTTTTTTATAAATAAAATTCGCCAAATCTTTGTTCATTTATTCTCTCATCTATTTCAAAACATACCAATTAATTGCATCTGGCCATTAGTTAGGAATGAGAACATTTCTTTATAATCTTATGTTTTTTATAAATATATAAAATTAATTAATTTAATATAAACAAAGTAATTTAATTCAATTCGAAAGAGGATAATCTAATTAGTATTATAGTATTATATTATGTTAGTAGTAATAAAGTTATTTTTTTATTATATATAAAAAATTAAAGGTATGAAATAATTAGAAAATATAGAAATATTTTTACAACCTTGAATATGAATGTCGTGGACTTATAATTTCTAGATGGAAATTAAATAAGAAATCAATCTAATTATATGCATGATGATGAACATAATAGGTTTTTTTTTTTTAGATAATGTTAAATTTTTATTATGTAATATTAATTTATTTCTTATATTAACAAAGAATAATATTACTTTTTCAATTCTAATTAGAATTTCGATATTATTTTTCATATGTTAATTGGTAAGCTCTATTCGAATCACCGTCATGATCCTATAATATTATATTTTAATTAAAAATATGAATAAAAACTTATAAATTTTAATAACAAGTTTTTAAATTAAAATTAACACGAGTATTATTTTCAATATATAATTAATTAAATTACGTTAATCAAATTAACAATAATAATAATAATAATAATAATAATAATAATAATATAAAATGAGTTAATGTTAAATGAACACTATTATTAAAAATCCCTTTCATATTTCTAATTTTTTAGATAATTACTTCTTTATTAAATTACTAAATTAAATAATAAATAAATAAAAATCCTAATAATATTACTATGAATAATGTATTCTAATTAGAAATAAGTATTAGTATTGTATTTTAATTAAAATAATTAATAAATAAATAACAATTTATTAATATAATATTGTATTTTAATTAGTAAATCTAAAACAAAATATTATTAATATCAGTAATATATTTTAATTGAAAATTTAAAATTCTAATATTAAATAAATCAAATGAATGAAACTTATGTGTTAGTTAATTTTAAGTTCTAATATTGTTATATTATATTTTACTCTTTAATGTAAATTATACTTAATTTACAGAAATTAATATTTCTTTATAGAAAAATCTTATAACCACGAAAGTAAAAATTCATCACATATATATGGAATTTTACGTTAAATTCGAAGTTTAAAAGTTAAAGGAAATAATTTTCAAATTGACAAACGCAATGAAGTAGGAGAAGAAGAAAATAAGAAGTACAAATGTTGAAGAAGAGAAAAAGAAGCAACAACACATGTGAGTTTTTAACTGCTCCATCTCCATTTTCGTTCACCATCTTTGATTTCCTGAGAAATGAAAAAATGAGCAAGATAAATCCTTCTGTGTTACAACTTTAGTCTCTTCTTCGTTCAACACATTTTCAAATTGTTTCTAGTTTGCTTTCTTCTATTTTAATCTTGGAGAGCTTTTTTTTTTTTATTTTTTTTGCTATTTGTAAGTTATGATTGATGGTTGTTTTACATATTTGTAAAATGAAACTAAGATTTGATAGATGATATTAGAAAATGAGTTCGATTTTTCCTCTAGTAACCAAAGTTATGGTTGGAAAAAATTGGAAACTTTTTATTTGGGTTTGTCGAGTCAACATCCACCTGACTTCTAATTGAATCTATATAAGCCTCATACTGATTTGATGATCATTTATGGTTAGTCCGATCTTTCAATCTCCATCATTTTTTGTTCTGGGTCTATCGGGTCGGTTCGGATATGGTCCGAACCCAGCCTGTGACACCCCTATTTATTCTTACAACTTTGATTCTTAACATATTACACTCATCTTTTTATTTAGTTTTTTAAGAATATTTTTAAAATATTTCATTAGATTTTTAGAATACTTAAAAATATTTTTAAATTAAACGAAATAATAATATATGTCAATATGTTAAAAGTTAATTTTTTTTAATAATTATAATTAAAACTGAGTTACTAAATAATACATCTTTCATTCAATTTATTTAGCAATAAATTTTATAAACACTATGATTTTTATTTTTTCCCAAAGAAATTAGTTATTTATTTTTATTTGTAATTCATTTATTTCCATCAAAATATTATTTTTGTAGCATTAAAAATTGCTTGATTAAATTCTAAATGATGAATACATATTATTACGAATTGGTCATTGTTTGGTTTAAAATCAACTTTTATAGAAAATTTATTTTCTTAGGTCACAAGAGTAAATTATTATTATTTTTTTTCCAATTTCCTTGAAAGAAAGTAGACTATTTCTCAAAACCTCTAATTTTACCTTCAATCAAACAACAACTTGTTATTTACTTGTTAGTTTAAATCCATTTTATTATTTTTTTAATGATATAATTGACAATTGAATTCACTAGCAATAGTCCTTTTGCTATTAGTGCACTGCCCCTAGCCGGATCCAGAAGATGAGTGTCCACACTTAGCTTTGACCTTTGAAGAATGAAGATAGAAGTTTGTCGGCCATGATCATCACCTTAATGTGAGGAATTTACAGACGTGTTAGTGAATTTTGATTCAAAGTTAAAATGCCGACATGTCAATTTCCAAAATTCGCTGTCAGAACTTTAGAGGTTAAGGATATCACGAGTTGTGGGCTTTAATTTTAGCATCAACTTTGGCACTAACAAATATTTCAGCACATTATTTCCAAATTCTTAATTTTTGTACAAAAAATTAGCACAAATCGTATAATTTGGGTGATTTTCAGCACAAAAATGTTGATTGGCTGGTCCTATTCATTGGTTTGATTTGATTTAACTATTTTCCGAATTTATATGTCATATGAACTGAACTAACAGCCGTTCTCCAGTTAAACCGGTCTAATCGATCGTTTATTTTGATTCTTACAACCATCAATTTTGTTTTTAGATTTTTTTTAACCGTTCTTTTCCAAGATAATTTCGAGTGGAAAACTAAATCCACTTCATTCCAATTTTTTTTTAAAAAATAATATCAATAAGACTGTTCAATTTGGATTATATATATATATAATCAAAAAGGGTTCATCTTGACTTATTTCAGTCAATTTTTTATTTTTTATTTTTTGTTTTCTATAGTGTATTGAGAATTCATATCAATTTTTTAAATATTCAAAATGAAATATGGACCAATTTCTCAATACACAGTAGTCCACTATGGATAAGTGGTGAATTTAGCTATAATAAATGAAGATGGAAACTATTTCAGTTAAAATGTGGATCAAGTTGTGAACTATTTTGATAAAATAAAGTCCTGACACTAGATGCAAAATCATTCAAAGTTCAAGGACCAAATGGAGCAATGTTCCGAAATAATAATAAGCTCTTTGTTTATGAATTCACGGAATTTCCTTCGGTGATGAGCAATCACAAACAAGCAGCGAATTTATTTGGTAAAAGCGATGGTTTTCCGTTAGCGAGGACGTGCAGCCACTGAAGAGTCACGGCCCTCCAGGTACTAAGTCGATCCTCTTTGTTGTAATTTATAACTATTATCTTTATGATTGCAATCTCCTCGATTCAGTTTGCTCATTTGATGTTTGACGAAATGCTTCACAAAATTTAATTACTTGGATTTTATAGTATTGTGTGTGCAAAGTAAGTAGTTAGAGGACATGGACAGGTTCCCTTAAACGCAATTCTGTTACTGCAACTACCATCTACATAAACTAGTTTCCTAGTCCATCTTTTTTATTTTATATAACAAACTTTTCTTTAACAGAGGGAGGAATAGGAAGATAAACCATCTCTATTATCTTTTAAATAGGAAATGCTTGTTGATGCAGTACATTACAGTGCTGCAAGTAGGTCGATCATGGTTTGTCGAGGCCTACACATTGCTTCCAGTGGGACAGCTTTGGGCATTGTATGCCCAGTCCCCTCTTCAATGTCAATTTCTTCTTTCCCAACCTTTTCCCACTCGAAGGACTGAATCAAGGCCGCTAATGTTAGGCTTACCACTCGTTTGGCCAGACCAGCCCCTGGACAAGCCCTCCTTCCTGCTCCAAATGAAAGGAACTTGCACCCTTCACCTTCTCCACCACTAAATCTCAGGCATGAACCTTGTTCGTTCCTCCCAGAGCTTGGGGCTTCTGTTCATGCTCCATGTATTGACCAGTAACATTGTGCCACGAGGGACAAAAAACCCACAAACAGAGCCATCAGCTGATGATTCATGAGGTAGCAGAAGCGGGGTGGGTGGGTAGAGGCGAAGTGTTTCGTTAATTATGTTTTATAGATAGCTCAGCTTTGGCACATCAGTTTCATCCAATAGACGCTCTAGTCCAACAACTGCTTTGATTTCAGCAAAGCTCTTTGCATTACTTCTGGATGGGTTCAAAGGAATAGCATATTTTAGCTAGCAGTATTAGAATTTAAACTTAGCACGGCAAAAGCATCACTTCTGCAACAGAACCTTTTATTCCCAATCAAACAGTACCACTTACCTGTATAACGCCTTTTATGGTTTCATCCGTATAGAATTCTGGTTCTGTTCCTTTGAGAGACAACATAAGATCTATCAAAGTCTTGTGCTTCTTTTGGTTACCAACAGCAGACAGGTCGGCCGAGGGAGACGAGTCATCCCTTGCTTCCCGGTACTCCTCAATGAGCTCCTGTAAGAAGCTGTCCATCTTCTTCATTAAACTCTGCATTCTTTTCTCCACTCCCTGGTAATCCACCCATTGCAGCAGAGGAAAGTAATCATTTAGATTTGAACTTCCCCGAAGTGCCTCCATTTCTTTTATGATGTCCTGCAACAATTCTCCTTGTTGATCCGTTGCATCATGTTATTGGACGGGCTGGTGGACTAGGTGGATTTTCTTGGAGCTTACAAGCTTTTCAAATGTAAATTTTCCTGCTAGTACAAAGACGAGTGGTGAGACTATGAGGACTAGAACTAGAACCACCATGTTTAACCAGTAATTCACCTCCATTTTTCCGTTGGTAAGCAAATCAAAGCAACACAAAGAATCAAACTAAAAAACGGCAGATAGACACAAGCCAAAATTTGGATAGCAAAAAGCCAACTTTACGTTGGAAATAAGTGTGTGCGTTTTGGTTCATGTATGCATGGACTTTATGAAAGTTTGAACTGGGAAGTGGACCGGCCCAGTTTCATCAATTCATAATAATGTCGTTTTGCCACCATCAAGAATTGGGGTCGTGTCACATAGAAATTAGAATCATTATCTTTTATTGTTTTGTGATGGTAAATTGTAAGCACTTTTATTGCGTTTCAAGCCTTAATAACACAAAAGTACAAATAGGTGGATGAAAGTTCTGGACCACCCGATCGAAGTAGTTAGTACATTATCCGTTATTGTTAAGTACAGTATCAGTATGTTACCATGCAAAATGCAATAAGGCATAAAGTTTGAATTGGCAGCATCCTTTTCTCTGAATGTTTTGTTGCTCTTAAAAAAAGATGCTTGGCAAGTTGTATGGACAATATTATTATGGTTTCTATGCTTTTACCAATTTAGTGTATTTCATGTCCCTCATTTTTATGCTAATTTGCTATCAGATTCTTGTAGTTTAGGAATTATATCGCTAGGTCCTTCAATTATTGATCTATTAAACTATGAGGTCCTTTTGTTAAATAGGATATATATATAAATTCAACAGTGAAAATATTAAATCACAAACAAAATTCATTATGCAAGATTATTCAAAGGGAATTACAACATCATTAGAGTTTTGTCGTAATATACTATTTTGTCCCTCTAGTTTTAAAAAATAGATTATTTTATCTCTATCTTTTGATTTTATTAGACTAATTTGTCTTTTTATTAAAACAACACCCTAATTCCAATTCCTTTTCAGTTAATTACCTAATTAATCATAATTAATTGTTGTTTATTCTACGGTTATTTGCATTTTTTTACACGTAAGTACAAAATTTGGTCTTTAAAAACTGTTTGTCACTGTCAAAAGAATACAATATGATTTTGGCTGAATTTGAGATTTACGATAAAAAAACTACAAATTATTCTAGAATAAAGAATAATTTATAGATTTAGTAGGGTAATTAGCTAGAAATTCCTTTGTCTAGGTTCGGCCTGAACTAGTGCTGCTCGACATGCCTGACTAAGAGAAGGACCTTAGGCTTGGGCAATGACTGACTTTTAGTAGAATGGGGATAGACTTCTTCATAGTCTCTCTCCGTTATTGACTCAACTTGTGCCTGTTCAGGAGGTGTCCCGGCTCAATTAATGAAATAAGTATGCTTTGTTTTTGGCACCTGCGTAAGGCACGAGAAAACCTTTTCTCACCTTAGATATGAAAGATATGAAAACCGGTCTGTTTCATAGGTGATTCTCTGGGGGATGCAATATGGCTTTCCTTCTTCCTTTAGAAAAATAAGAGGTGTAAGCTGCATCGAACTGTAATATGGCTTTGTTTTGTAGCCTCCATCAATATCAATGTATTTCTTTGATTTTCCTTATACCTTTGGCACCCTCAGTTCAAAGCAGTAGATGAAGAGCTTAGGCAAAAGATACGGTGTTATTTTAACAAAAAAACGAATTAGTCTAATAAAATCAAAATATAAGAATAAAAGAGTCTATTTTTTAAAACTAGATTGTCAAAGCAGTGTATTTCAACAAATATCAAGGATGATTTTGTAATTTTTCCTTATTTAAATGATGTCCAAGAATCTCTATACTCCTAGTGTCAAATTCGTCACTCAATTTCTCTGATAGAAGAAGCATTCTTAGTTTCAATAAAATTACTAATAAACTGACATACATTCAATAAATTATATAAACATACTGCCGTTGGATGTCGAGTTCCCTAACATTTATGCAATTATGGTTTTTCAACTATAAGAATTCGTTTTTCCGGCAGCGCTGCTTTGAAATAAACAGTGATAGGAAAGAAACAAACTATATGCAAAGGTAAACACAGAAAAAGTTAGTAAACATATTTAGATAGAAAACAATCAATCATAAACAAAAAATAAATTGTTGACATGTGTATCAGGACCTGTTTTTTAGTTTGTTTTAGTCTTTAGCTGATTTTTAGCAAGTTAGTTTATATTTTTTGTTAAGCAAATAGTGTCAGCAGTGGTTCACGTTTCTTAGGCTATTTGTAGCTATTTTCAGTTATGTTATATCTCTATAAATTTGCATTTGAAAATCAATAAAATTATAACTTTCCAATTAATAATTGTCAACAGTGGTATCAAAGCTTTCTTTTTCTGAGTGATTACCGAAAACACCATGAATCCTACTTCTACAAAATACCATCGAAATAATAGAAGGTGAGAGTTCTTTTTCAGCAATGGCTCCACCGGTATTTAATAGAGAAGACTACCAAGTGTGGGCAGTGAGGATGGAAGCATATTTGGATGCGTATGACTTGTGGGAAGTTGTGGAGGAAAACCAACCGTAGCTCAGATCAAAACATACAAGGAGAGAGACTAGAAAATCCAAAGCAAAGGCCTGCCTGTTTGCTACAGTTTCTTCTACTATCTTTAGTAAAATCGTGTCACTTGGTTCAGCTAAAGCTATCTAGGCTTTTCTCAAGAAAGAATTCAAGGAGGAGATGATGAAGGTCTTTGACATGACAGATCTTGGTGAAATAAATTATTTTCTTGGAATGGAGATGAAGCAAGCTCAGAATGAAGTTTTTATATGCCAAAAGAAGTACTTAAAGGAAATTTTGAAAAGATTTAGAATGAATGAATGCAAGAGTGTGAGCACTCCAATGAATCAAAAGGAGAAGTTGCAGAAAGAAGATGGAACTGAACGAGTTGATGGAGTGTATAGAAGTCTAATTGGACGCTTAATGTATCTTACAGCAACAAGTTGCCAACATCTTGTATCTTGTAAGTGTCTTATCCAGATTTCTAAATTATGCTAGCAAACTGCACATTATGGCAGTTAAACGTGTGGTTAGATATCTCAAAGGAATTCTAACAAAAGGCAGAATTTCAAACTAAATGGATATTCTGATAGTGATTGGGCAAGATCCATTAATGATATGAAAAGTGCATCTGGCTATTGTTTTACTTTTGGATCAGGATGTTTTTCTTAGTGTTCAAAAAAAAAAAAAAAATGGTGGCACAATCAACAGATGAAGCGGAATTTGTAGTAGCAACAGCTGCTGCTAATCAATCACTATGGCTTAGGAAATTATGGTGATTTGCAGCAGAAGCAAGATGATGGTACTGAGATATTTGTAGATAATCAAGTTGCCATAGCTATATCTCAAAATTCGGTGTTCCATTGAAGAACTAAGCATTTCAATATTAAGTGTTATTACTTGAGGGAAGTCCAGAAGAATGGTGAAGTGATTTTAGTGTACTGCAAAACAGAAAATCAGATCGCAGACATATTTACAAAATCTATTCATGTTAGCAGATTTGAATTTCTCAGAGAAAAACTGGGAGTATGCAGATATAGGAGGAGAATGTTGACAAGTGTACGAGGATCTAGTCTTTAGTTTGTTCTAATTTTCAGCTGATTTTTAGCAAGTTAGTTTATATTTTTTGTTAAGCAAATAGTAGCAGTAGTGGTCATGTTTCTTAGGTTATTTTTAGCTATTTTCAATTAATTTATATCCCCATAAATTTGCATTTGAAAATCAATAAAATTATAACTTTCCAATAAATAATTATTAATATAAACAGTGAATTCAAATACAATCAATTAATTAATAATTAAAAAAACTGATAAACAGTGATTAACTTTCTTTTTATAACTTGTATGAAGACATTTTGCAGAATATTTTTTTAAAGTGATGTAGTATATTATGTATATAATAAAACCATTTTGTGTATAGTTTCGTAAAAAGATCTTACGGGATGATGTCTTGTTGGCTGTCAACTTTGAATTTCGGTTTGAACCAAATAGGGGTGTGGTCAGTTGTGATGCACATGAATTTTCAATACCAAACGTAAAAAATACAAAGCACAAAGGGGAGGTGATTTAAAAACTGGATTAAAATCACGGGCTTTCCTTTTTTGGTACGAGAATTTTCCTTGATACAAATATGAATATCACTGAACAAGAATTATTATTCGGGACTTATCAGTCCTTGTTCAAATCAACACATTTTTTCCTAAACCACCAATTGTTGTGATTATTGTCCTACTGATGTACATTAACTGAGATATGAATTACATTTAGAGGTACAGTAAATGCAGTAGCAGTTTTGTTCATCATAGTCTACAGCCCTGAGAGGAGACTGATGGTGGCTTGGCGAGGTCGACACAGAACCTCCAAGGGCTCGGCTTTGGGGGTCGTAAGTCTAGCTCCTTCTGTCATGTCGATCTTCTCATTGTTAATTGTTTCCCAATCAAAAGCTTGAATCAAAGCACCCAGTGTCAATCCCACTACTTTCTTAGCTAGAACAGCTCCAGGACAAGCCCGCCTTCCAACACCAAATGGAATTAGCTTATACCCTCCTTCACTCTTTTCAGTATCAAATCTCTCTGGCATAAATTTTTTTGGCTCTACCCAAAGCTTGGGGTCTCTGTGAAGTGTCCTGAGATTGACCATTATCATTGTGCCTTTGGGAATATCAAAACCACCCACTTTACAGTCATCTGCAGATTCATGTGGTAGCAGTAGAGGAGCTGCTGGATAAAGTCGAAGCGTTTCATTGATTACATTTTGCAGATAATTCAGCTTTGATAAATCTGTTTCATCCATTACACGGTTAAATCCAACATTAGCGTCGATCTCTGTCTTAACCTTTTCTAAAGTTTCTGGATTGTTGAGGAGAAGTGTCATTCCCCATTCTGCTGTGGTTGCTGCTGTTTCGGTTCCAGCTCCCAGCAGAGTCTGCACCCACGTTTTATTATCTTAGAAAAATCCAAGAAAATACACCAAAAAATGGAATTTTTATGATGAAATTATGCAATTGAGACTTACCAGTATAACACCTTTGATGTTCACATCAGTGTAGAATTCTGGTTCAGTTTCCTGTAAAGCTAACATAACATCAAGCATAGTCCTTCCATTTTTATCGATGGATTTGGTACTTCTATTTTGGCGGTGCTCATCAACTAGTGACTGTAAAAAAGCATCCATTCTCTGCATCACCCTTTTCATTCCTTTCTCCACACCCTGAAAATCAATCAACTGAAGCACCGGAAAAAGATCATTCACGGTCTGCGTTCCAAATGCTTCCGAGAACTCGCTCATAATTTCGCGAAACTCAAGCGTTTCTTCATCAACTACTTCCACTCCGTAATACCTTTTTCCTGCAACCATTCTCATCATCACATTAAAAGCAAGATCCATAAACTTAGTAGTAAGGTTCACTTTCAGTGCCTCCTTTTGATGAATAGATTTCTTATACAACTCCTTTACCAACAGCTGAACTTCATCATTACGAATATGAGCAAGCATAGTAAGTCGAGCTGTTGAGAAAAGCTCTACAGTTAAAAGGCGCCTGAGGTTGCGCCAGTGATCACCGTAGGACGCCAGTCCTACGGTCATGTTATTGTAATTGAGGTGTTTTCCAGCGAGGAACTGGGGACGGTTAGCCAAAACGACATCATTTTTTGTAAAGCACTCTTCAACTGCAGCTGGAGAGGAGACTATCAGAACATTACGTGCCCCAAATCGGAGAAGTAAGATGTGACCATATTTTTCTGTGAGGTTATGAAGAGCTTGATAAAGTGGCTGTTTCATCAAATAGAGATGGCCGATGATTGGAAGAGAGAGAGGAGCAGGAGGGTATTTCTTTTTCTTTAAAAGCTTTGATAAAATGAATTTTGAGACAAGAATTATGATTAAGACGAATCCCAGGGAAGTTATTTCCATCTTTGCTGGGATTTACAGTTGTGGTAGAACCAATTCCTGAGATTGGAAAAGGATCACTGAAGGATCCCATTATATACAATGCTAGTAGCATTTCAAGTGTATGTTGCATTTCCTATCTGACTGCTTCTAGAGGACTGCCGTAAAATATTTTTCTTTCCTGGCTGCTCCCAATAATGCAACTCAAATCACATGATTGATTGGCTGTCTATTTCTGACTACTTTCTTAACAGTTAGCTGAATTTTTAAATATTTTTTTCTTCTAGATGACAACAATCTTTGATTTGGTCAAAATTGATCGAAGTCAACAGTTAATAAGGTTGGCCAGTACTAAAAAATCAAGGTTGGACACTAACTCCAATGTCCTCTACTGTATATGAATGGATAGTTATGGGCATCTGAGCATGGTGTATGTACAAAAATAAAAAAATCCGGAGGTATTCATAGCTCTATCCACTGGATTTCAACTATGGGTGCGACCAATTTAACACAAACACGTCCGAGTTACATACGGGGACAAAATATTAATTTGTTTAGTTTATCACAACTTGTAGCTTATAAAGTTTAGGATTTTTTTTCGAAAATTTGTTTAAATTTTAAAGTGTTGAATTGTATATTGTTTGTTTAACAATCTAATAAAATGGAGACATGTAATAAGTGCAGTAAGTTGGAAAATTTAGGATACTTCTGTATATCTGGCATCAAAATAGCGACGATTGAATTTAACTTGATTCATTACTTTACAAAGATAAAGTTTTTCAATCTACATTTCTTCTTGTAGAGATACAAAATACTCCCTAATCAATTGTTGTTTCGATCATCATTTCCTTACAGCGCTGAGAGGAGACTGATCGTTGGTTGGCGAGGTTTACAGAGAGCCACCAAGGGCTCAGCTTTGGGTGTCGTAAGTCCATTTCCTTCTGCCATATTGATCTCCTCATTGTTAATTCTTTCCCATTCAAAACCTTGAATCAGAGCACCCAATATCAATCCTATCACTTTCTTTGCTAGAACACCACCTGGACATGCTCGCCTTCCAACCCCAAACGGAATTAACTTGTACCCTTGATCACTTTCTTCCCTTTCAAATCTTTCCGGCCAAAATTTGTCTGGCTCTTCCCACAGCTGAGGGTCTCGGTGAATCGTCCTTGTATTGACGAGTAACATTGTGCCTTTGGGAATATCAAAACCACAAACCCTACAGTCATCAGAAGCTTCATGCGGCAAAAGAAGAGGAATTGCTGGATACAGTCGAAGTGTTTCATTGATTACATTTTGCAGATAATTCAGCTTTGATAAATCTGTTTCATCAATTACACGGTTAAATCCGACATTACTGTCGATCTCTGTCTTAACCTTTTCTATGGTTTCTGGGTTATTGAGGAGAAGTGTCATAGCCCATTCCATTGTAGTTGCTGAAGTTTCAGTTCCTGCCACCAGCAGAGCCTGTAAGAACAGAGGATTACTGTTTTAAAACAGAGGATTTAGGGGAACATAGAAACTGAAAACAGAGGATTAAATTACCAGTACAACAGCCTTGATGTTCATATCAGTGTAGAATTCTGGTTGTGTTTCCTGTGAAGATAATAAAACCTCAATCAAGTTCATTTTTTTCTCATTTTTACTCATAGATTCGGTACTTCTATTTTTCCTGTGTTCATCTAGGAGATTCTGCAAGAAGGAATCCATTTTCTTCATCACTGATTTCATTCTTTTCTCTACACCTTGAAAATCAATCCACTGTAACATAGGCAAAAGATCATTCAAGTTCATATTTCCATGAACCTCTGCAAATTCTCTCATAATATCGCGAAACTCATTTGCCCCTTTATCTATTACATCCCTTCCATAATATCGCTTTCCTACAACCATTCTCATCATTACATTAAAAGCAAGATCAAGAAATTTAGAGGATAGATTTGCTTCCACCGCCTCTTTTTTATCAACGGAGTCCTGAAACAACTGCTTCACCAGCAACTGAACTTCTTCTCGACGGATATTAGCGAACGTGGCGAGTCGAGCTGAGGAGAAAATTTCTAGAGTTAAAAGGCGCTTGAGGTTGCGCCAGTGTTCACCGTAGGAGGTCAGTCCTATTGTGCTGTGATTGTAATTGAGGTGTTTTCCGGCGAGCAAGCGGGGCCGATTAGCGAAGACGATGTCATTTTTTGTAAAGCATTCTTCTACAGCAGCTGGTGAGGAGACTAACAGAACTTTACGAACCCCAAATCGAAGAAGCAAAACGTGGCCGTATTTTGCTGAAAGGTGATGAAGAGACCGATGGGGCGGTGGTTTCAGCAGATGAAGATGGCCGATGATCGGGAGAGATGGAGGACTAGGGGGGAAATTTTTATTGTCTACGAATTTCCATAAAATTAATATTGAGAGAAAAATTAGGAGTGAGAGGAGTCCCCAGGAAGCTAATTCCATCTTTCTTCAAATAATAATTGCCTGAAATTTTTCCGGCAGGTTGAAGATGACAACGCGAGCAATTTTAAGCAAGTATAGTCTATAGACGAACATAATTAAGATGATGACAATGATAATTTGACTTCTTCCAAAATACAAAAAAAAATTGATTTGGGTAAAAAATATGATTTGATCCTAAACTTTTCGTATTGGTTCAATAGCGTCCCAATTAAAAACTTTTTTACTATTATTGTTCCAAATCATGTCTAGCAACTTTAACGCTATTTTGATATGCAGATATTTGAACGTGATTATGTGGACAGTTACTATTTTGCCATTGCCACATTCACTAATCCGAGAGACAAATCAAAGCTTCAAGGGTCCTTTTCTTGTTTTCAAGATAAGCTTATCACTTTTCTAGAATGGATATCATGTTTGGTAAAAGAAACACTAAGCTCCAAACCCTTGTTTTTGAGCATCCAGTATACTAATTGAAGTCAATTTTCATTCATCTACTATAAAAAAAAAAAAAAAAAAGTGCAGAAAGAGAATTATCTTACAACAATAATAAAACATATGGTCTCTACAGTTGGGACAGAAGCCCAACCATTTGTGGACGTGGACTACAAAGAGCAACCAAAGGCTTACTCTTAGAAAGAGATATTCCAAAACTTAGGCTCATGTCTACCTTCTCCAAACCACAATTTTCCCATTCAAAGCACTGAACCAGCGAACCCAATGCCAACGAAATCATGCGCATGCCCATGGCCGCGCCTGGACAAGCTCTCCTCCCCGCGCCAAATGGAATAAACCTGAACCCATGTTGGGATTGTTCACCTAAATCTCCTTCAAATCTTTCAGGCTTAAATTCACAGGGCTCTTCCCAGATTTTAGGATCCTTATGCATGGCCCAAGCATTCACCAGCAGCATTGTGCCGCTTGGTATCTCATACCCTCCAACTGTGCAGGCTTCAGATGAGAAATGAGGTAACAAAACGGGTCCCGCAGGATATAATCTAAGTGTCTCATTTATAACACATCTAAGATAGGGAAGCTTCACAAGGTCCAAATCATTCAACAAATGCCCATCATGTCCAACTTGCTCCTCAATCTCTGCTCTCAGTTTCTGCATCACTTGTGGATTATTCAAGAGCAGTGACATTGCCCATTCCAATGTTACTGCCGTTGTCTCCGCTCCCGCAATAAAAATCATCTGAAACATAATTAAATCAGTTTACAAAGCTCAGATTGTGCAATAGAATTACAAGAAAGGAAAGAAGAAAACATGCATCACTTACAATCATAATACTTTTAATTACTTCGTTTGTGTAAATTTCTGGTTCTAATTCTTGCAAGGAGAGAAGAATTTCAGTCAGCGACTTCTCTTCTTCCTTTGATGTTTCAGAATTTATTTCCTTTAATCGAATTTCATCCAAAAACTTCTGCAAATATTCATCTCTAACCCTTTGCAATTTCACCATACCCTTTTCTATGCCTTTGAAACCAACCTTTCTCAATATTGGGATAAAATCACAGATATTCAAGGCGATAGTAGGAAAGAATTTGCCTTTAAATTCCTGAAATAATTTCTTCTCCAACTCTGTTCCCTCAACTTCCTCTTCCACGCAAAGCTTACCAACAGTCAATCTCATAGCCACGTTACAACTTAGAAGAGATGACAAAAACTTCAAATCCACCTTCTGTTTTCCATTTACCGAGACCTTAAACAGTCGGCGGAGCAGTCTTCCAACTTCCTTTTCACGAAGAGCAGCAGTTTTCTGGAGGCTTTTGGAAGAGAATATTTGAACAACCGTGACGCGGCGGAGGATTCGCCAGAGGTCACCGTAAGGTGCCCAAACGAAGGAAGAGTAATTATAGGTGAAATGATCGGTTGCCATAGACGGAGGTCGGTTTGCAAAAATTATGTCATTCTTGGCCAAGCATTCCTCAACAGCAGATGGCGATGAAACTACAAGAACGGAGCGATAACCGAATTTGAGAAAAAGAACTGGACCATATTTGGACAGAAGAGCCTCTAGTGCTAGCGGAAGCTGGTCCTGGATAAGGTGTAGGTGGCCAACAACGGGAAGAGCAAATGGGCTTGGAGGCAATCTCGGCTTTTGATGAAACAAGATTCTGTAAACTATAAAAATCAACAAAAGAAGAGGCAAGTAATGGTACAAGTTTTCCATTGCAAATTATAATTCAGGAAGCAGAAGTGTAAAATGCAGAATGAACAGATAGAGTTAGAGAAATATATAAATTTAAATTCCAAAAAGCCTAAGTCTTGGATGGAGACTGGAGTGGCCAGTAAATTCATCTCAATCTCCAATAATTTAATTTAAATTAATTGGATTATGAAGAGAATTTTTTTTCTATGGAAATTTATTTAGATATATTTAACTGAATCATATTGATAAAATTAAATTCCATTGATTTTATTTAAGGAAAAAAAATATTACTATTACTTTCTTGTAAAAATATAAAAGTTAAAGAATTTGAGTATGGCGTGACAAAATCTTATTTGATATTTTCTTATTTTAAAATTTTTATATTAAATATACAAAACTTTTCACGTTTTTCATATTTATTATTAATATTTTAATAGTATACGATAAATTCAATCCATTAATACTAAAAAAATTTTACTTTTTCATATTTAACCAACTTACTAATATTTCTTTCAAAATTATAATAATAATATTGAATTTTCTTATTTTAAATATTAATAATTCCTATTTTTATAACAATTATTTAATATTTTAAAATAAAAATAAATTTCATTAATATTAAAATATATGTTAATGAAAATTTTTTATTTTAACAAAAAACTGATCAAATTATACTAGAACTATTTGATTTATAATATTTTAAAAATCTATAATTACCAAAAAATTATATAACCGGTTTTCGAACACGAGAATTATATTAAAACTATTTGATTTATAATATTTTGAAAATAAATAATTGTCAAAATTTATATAACCATCTGATTTTTGAATACAAAATTACGAATGCTGACTAATCCAAATTTAAGAAGGATAGGACTCTAAAAAGTGGTAAAATTAGAATTTTAACATGTGGAAGCGAGGCAGTGAAGATGTTAATGGGAAAAAAACAAGGAATTATAGATGAGATGTTGTGTAGCTAGGTTTAGGTCTTTTTCTTATATATAAACATCCAAAATTGTATAACACTAAATAATCGGGTTCAACAAAAATCTATTGGTTCGGTTCAAATTCAACTTGAAAAACCAAAACTCATATATTTTACTTTTTGCAACGGAACCAAATAGATCAAAAACTAACTTCAACTAAATCAAAATTTTTGAAATGGTTCGGTTTTTTGGTTTTAGGTTGATTTTGCACACCTCTAGTTTCAAGGTTGGAATCCAATGGTCTTACGAAAGGTTGGAATCCAATGGCTTTACAAATAGCAAAAATTGAATTGTAAGGGTTGACCTTTATATGAGGTAGTACTTGAATTAAATAAATGGCATTTTGTGTTAGGTGTAGGGTGGAGCTAAAAAATGCATATTTGAAGAATGCTAGAGCCATTTGCGCTGTTTTAATTAATGGGACTGAAATAAGGCAGTTTTGGTAAATTCATCCTTAATGTAGAAGTGGTCAAATGGCAATAATTGAAACAATGACAGTGTCACTGCCACACGACTTTGAAAAATCCAAAATGTGGTGCTGATTTGCATTAACTCATGGTCATTATGTGGCGATCGAGGACGACAGCGGGCCTGACTTCGTGGCCCATGGAAGTTTGAGAATGATTAGAGATTGGGCCCATTCTAAATGCATTTGGAATGGGAATGATTTTGTTTGGATTCAGTTTAGTGTAATTGATGTATATAGGAAGGCTTTTTTGATAGACCGACCGAAATTCTTCCTTAATCCATTTGAAACAATTATATACTATACTATTAAGCGTGCATCTATATTCAACTTCAATATTAACAAATTAATTATGTTCTTAAAAGTTTCCATCATTCTTAATTTTATTAAAAAATATTATTCCTTTTTAAATGAATAAATTTACAACATCAAAATAACAAACATTTCTATGTTTCTCCCAATTCATTGCAATTTACTCTCCTATTTGTGTTTTCTTATCTTGACTAAGTATACACCAAATGATTCTCAAATATACTTTTTTATATTAAAATCAGCATAATTTTGGTTATTTATCATTAACCATCAGGAGGAGGAGGATCGTTAAAAACTTGAACACCGTCACTCGTATCATCTTAGCACATGATTGATCTTCACTATCCATGCCTAAGCCAATAAATATGTAATGGACACAACCAGATTACTGACTACTGCTGGAGCTTGTAATTCATGATTGAGTGTTGGAGCTACCTCTTGATTATTAGTTGTCTACCTGCTGAAGCCCAACAACTCGCTTGTGTTAAATCTTATGGTATTCATATTCATCTTGAAGAAAGCATTTGTTACAGAAAAAAGAAAAATGAATTGATAAAGAACAAAGAGAATTAATTTCTCTCTCCAGCTTGTGTTTAACTTTACTATCTATGACTACCAATGAGAGCATAGTACATGGATTGCCTGTCATCTTAACAGCCTAGCTTCATTAGTAAGCAACGTGAAATAGAATTGCTTCCCTGTGTGCAGCAACATGATGTAGTTGTGTGTTGTATTCTAGTTATCCTATTACAACACAATAAAGTTCGGAATTTTATCCTTTAAAGAAACCTATCGGTTGCAAATTGATATTCAAAACTAAAAGGGATTCTAAGGGTAATGTGTGTTTTGCGGTGAAAGACTTCACTCATAATGATGAATTTGACTATAAAGAAATTTTCACTTTGGTTTTTATCAAATGAATCTTTTAGTATGATTAGTACTCTTAATCGCATATTTTGATGTTAAGTTTTATTAAATGGATTTAAAAATTGTTTTATCAATGGAAATATTGATAAAATGAGTATATAGTGCAGTCAGGATGCTTTGTATTTGGAAATTCAAAGCAACTGGTTTGCAAATTAAGGAAATCCATTTATGGGTTTAAGTAAGTGTCTGAATAGTGATACTTTAAGTTCAATCAAGTAATTATCTCTTTTGGTTTTGAGACTGACACTGTTCGGGATTATATGTATCACAAGTTCAATAGGAGTAGGTTTATATCTTTGTTTCATGTGTCTTTGATACTCTTCTTGTTATAAACTGTAAAGTATTGTTGCATGACAATTTTAGGTAAAGCTGTTTTTGTATTAGGGATCCATTTATGGTATTCTTGGATTATTATGAAAAGGCTGCATTTAGATTGGATGTTTGATATTCAAGATTGTAAATCAAATTTTATCTTTATTGCTAAATTTAATAAATTTAACCTCGAATAGTGTTTTGAGAATAAACTTGATATTTGGTAGATGTATCAGATTTCCTATGCATCATTCAAGTGAGAGTCTAATGAATATTCGAGTTCTGTACTCATTTAGAAATTGTGTTTACAATTGGCACGTTAGGTTAATATCTTAATAATCGAGAGTTGGATCATTGTTAGGCAGCCAATAAAGTTTTATGATATATTTAGAGAATTAAGATTTACATGCTCACATATATAAAATCATATCAGTTTGAGATCATTTGGTACACTAATTCTAACTTTACTGAATGTCTAGAATAGCAAAAGATCCACATTAAGCTACATTCCTTATGAAAGCGAATTTTAGAGTATGTTGTTAGACATCTGATTAGGGATTTTGGCTTTGCTAAATGTCAAAGGGCTACAAATTATGATGACATTCGAAATGCCAACAAAATTTAATATGAAAATAATTTAGCATTTTGGTTCTCCAATGACAACAGGTGTTGTTCGGTATTTGGTTCCTAGCTGTAGAGGGAGAAAATGCAAAGTGGATAGATATCCATAGAGCATTTAGGAATAAACTACATGATTGTGCATCTGCTCATTAAGGGAATGATACTAGAAGGCTTTCATGAGTAGGCAACTCATATGGGTGTCACTTAGTTTTGAGTTTCTTTAGTTTTAGTAGGAGTTTGTTTATTATGTTTATGAATGCTTTGTTTGTTATTGGATATATTTTGTAAGGTATATTAAGTTTCTGCAGAAAAATGAGGTTTTTATTTATTATATGTATTACACTTTGTATAACTTTTATGTTTGATCTCACTTAAAGTTAATCAGTTGGAAACAGACATGATTAGATTACATTTGCATGAAGTTTCCATACTACACTCCTTTAATTGATCTATGTCATTTGAAAGTATTTGTAATGTGATTCATAATGATCATAGTTACGATAAATGTGGTGATTAGTCATTCATTCCTTTATCAATATGATCAATGGACGAGATTATTAGAGACACTTTGTGTATGATTGTATTATTTTGAACTCGTTAAGATGTATGCATTTTATTTAGTATATATTAGTTCAAATAGGAGATTATTGAAATTAATTTTACGTGTTGTGCTAAATATATAAATAATTAAAGCATACAGCAATCAAATTTAGTTAGTCAATTAATTTGGTAATTAAATCGGAAATATTGATTATTGAGGTGTCAAAATCCTTATAAAAATTGAAGTACAGAGAATTTAACCCTAAATAAATGTCTCCATGGAAATATATGCTCAAATATTACTTCTACTTTTCTTTTGTATATTCTCTGAAAGGTCACAAACTAAAAGTTCGTCCGTGTGGAATCAAAAAATTGATGGTGACAAATACACATATCTAATTTATGCAATTTAATTTTGAAGATTTAGAATTTAGAGAATTAGGATTAATCATTTTGTTGGCATTTAACACGTAAGTACTGCAACAAACACAAAAAATATGTAAACTATATTCATAAATGAGAGGGACAAAATCAGAGTAAATAATTTGTTTCCCTCTTTATCATACACAATATGTGCAAACCGAAGAGGAAATTCAAAAAATAAATAAGCAAAAACGGATACAGAAACAGAAAAGAGTTGGTGATGGTGATAAAATCTGATATGTATAATATAGCGACTGTAGATTCTTGGGGACCCTTAACTTTTTTTAACCAATTCGGGACCCCTCTCTTACTGCTATTCTTTTTATATCACAATCAAATATTTCCATTTTCATCTATCAAATCCTTTTAGATCCAAGTTCCATCAAAATGAGAACAAAACCCAATTTCTCTCTTTTCTTTTTGCACCACATTATTGGAAACAAAACAACTAATAAAGAATAAAAAGTGATGCAACCTTTAGAATACCAATAATAAAAAATAAGAATTAGTTGCTTAATAGTATTTATATATTCAAATTACATACATTTTTGTATACAAAAATATCATCATAAGTCCAAAAGAACCCGTAAATGTTGAAAATGGATGCATATATAATTCTAAAGGAAAGAAGAAAAATTGCATCCTTACATGACAAAAATAAACCCATCGCCATCATCACTGATAAGAAAACTCTATTATTTGATCAAAAGTCTACATTTTCACACTATGCAGCTCTGTATAGCCTTGTGTTTTCTGATTCCCATTGGCTCATCTCATCAGCGATTATGGAGAGGATCAGAAGCATTTGGGACTTTTCTTTTGCTTGAGAAAAACACATCAAATGAGCCTCTTAAGCGTTGGTGGTGCTTCTCTTCTTGTTTTCTTGGTTGCTTCATTTCTCTATTGTTTATTACCGTCTCCTCTTGTTTCTCTGCTGAGACTAACAAACAACAAACAAGAAACAGAGCCATTATCTTCCTCTGCTTCAAATGTTGAAGAAGAAAGTGCATTTTCTTTTCTCTTTCTAGAGAGAAAAGAGGTTACTATAAAACGAGTAGTGAGTGGTCAAAGAAGGAGTGAGTTACAGAGAAAGACAAGAAGAGAGCCAAGAAAGTGAAATGGCTTTGTTAGGGCAAAAAGAGAAAAGAAGAGAAGAAAAAAGAGTATGTAAATGTGGCATTGAGTACGCCCTGCAAACAGGGGACACAACCCACGAAGGAACTTTTTGTTTTTATTTTCTTAATTTCTGTTAATCTATCTTTCAGTCCCTAAAACAAGGGTCATAATACCAAGTTTAATTATGTCTTAATTACTTTTGTTTCTCACGATCGCTCTCTTTTTATAGGCAAGTGTTTGTGTTTGTCGGTTTTAGAAGAAGATAGTCAATCTATACTCTTTATAGCTACGTGGTCTAGAGTACTATTCACTCCTAAAAAACAGAGAAATCAGAAAATGCCTGAGCAGCTACAAAGCTATTCTTTCCTTTCTTTTCAACTTTCAAGAAGAACCCTTTCTCTTTCTTGTTCATGCAGAATAAATAAATTACCAAATTTAAGTACTTTGCCAAGAAATTTTATAAGGAAAAGGAACATGTGAAGTGGGTATAATAATCCTTGCTTAAAGTTCACGTTTTCAGTTGCTTAACGAAAGAAAAATATGTTTTATTATAAGTTAAAAAAAAAAAAAAGCAAAGAGGAAAGATTAATTTTCGAATGGTCAAATCAGAGGAAAAGAAAGCAAAATGTGGATGAAGAAATTCTTTCATTTCCAAAATGTGTCATTACCGTACTAAAATAAAGGGCTTTCTTTTTTGGCATCGAGAGTTCTTTTGACTGGCTTAAACCAAAGGTTTATAGAGCTAATTCCAGCTTTATTATATGCTCAGTCGGATTCCTGATTTGGGTCGTAGACAAGTTCAGATTTCTGAACCTGTAAGTGTAGTACCAGAATCTATGATCATTCAGATATATATATTTACGGGAAGATATTATGGTTTTCGAAAATAGTTAATATAAAAAAATAAAATTGTACAGTTTGGGCTTGGTGACTCTAGTCTCAGCCCAGGCCTTTCTGTGATGAACTTTCACTACTCTTATATTAATTGTTAACTGATGCGTTTCATTTGGAAGACAAAATGATAAAGCAACTCGTGTGGTTTTCTTTAGTATATTTCTGACTCGTGCGAAGTTTATGAAATATATATATTATGTTTTTAGGGTTGCTGTGTGGATTGTTGTATTTCTTTTTCTCTTTCTGCCGATTGAGATGTTTTTCTCTGTAAATTTACTCAAATTCTCGCTCTTTGTTTCTTGGTAATCTGTGTTAGAATTAGAATCTTTGTTAGATTGAGATTATGAGAGTGTTTTTTGAGAAGTGTTTGAGGAATCATATTTAGATTTATAAAGGGATTTGACTGAGGATATGTAGCCTTACTTTATGAGGTGAATCAAGTAAAATTTGATGTGCTGTGAATACTGCATATTATTTTCGTTATCTGTTGTATTTGGGTAGAGATCTGGTTTTCAGATCATTCGCATACCTTTTTTATTTTTATCTTCTTCTGCAGTGCAATCACCAGAACAAACTATATTAAAAAAAAAAATAACAAAATCAAATATCAATGGCTTACTTTTCTTTTGCTTTTCTTTTTTCTTTTTCACATCAAAGGCTTACTTTGGTTATCTGTGAAATACTGTATTACTTATTTGTAAAAGAAATATTAAATGCTTAAAATTTGCATCTTCCTCAATGAAAAACATACGTTAAAACATGAAAATAACAGACAGACGCGAAGAAATGTTTCGTCGGTTCTGAGCTTCTCTTCAATTCTGTTGATCTTTTCTTTTCTAAAGGCTATAGAAGCTGAAAATGGAAATATGAGCATTAGAATTTGGACATTTCTGATGCGGGCCAACAACAACAATCTGTGTCCTTGGCTTTCTTTTTATTTGTTTACAAATGTTTAGGTGCGACTTTTTTGCCTAATAATTTGACAAAAACTTTGTTCCACCGTCCTCGTAGAACATAATTTGCGGCAATATTCCCTTACTCAAGAGTCAATTCAATTCCAACCCCCTTGTTTCTTCTTAAAAATAATTATATCAAAATTTTACTGCTAGAGGAAGAAAAGGTTGGGATTGTAGAGCCCTCTTATTTATGTTATGGTAAAGCAACCATAAAATATTAAGCATACCATGCGAGGAAATTCCCTAATTTTCACCACTAACATAAAAAGATACCCTTTTGGATTAGATAACTTTCCAATTCAATATCCCCAGTCATCAATCCACTAAGTATAACCTCATTTTTCTATTATGGAATCTTCACCTGTCCGAATCTTACCAGCAGATAAGGGTCCAGAACTTCTACGTATTATGTTCACTAATAGTAGTAGTATAACTTAAACATAATTACTTTACATACTCACCATACTTTTAGCACGGATCAAATACAATTGAGGTGTTAAAAATTTGAATGTGGACATCAAATATGGACCTCGCAATGCTTGATTGCGAATTATGTCACTTCGCAATTGAGAAATGCGAATTGAATAAATTTAAATTTTTTAATCATCAATTCGCATTCGGTATATGCGAATTGACTTGATTAGGGCGGTTAATGACGGGTTTAACGGCCACGAATGGGAAGGCGACACGTGGCACATTTAATGAGTTCGCAATCCTCAAATGCGAGCGCGTTTTGAATACAGGTAGTTCGCAATTGAGGATTGCGAACTCCGCCGCAGTATACAAAAGGGAAATTTTTTGTCTTTTTGTCATTTACGTTCAAAAAATTACCAAATATAGTAAAAATCATCGACGTTTTAGTGGAATTATAGCTATTTTCAGGTACGTTTTTTTACTTCAAATTTTTAATTATATAATTTTTGCATATTTAGTTTTAGGTATTAAATAATTAGTAATATGATTTAGGCTTCGAATAATTATGCATGATTGAATTTTATAATTTTAGAATTATGGATGAATAATTATAAATATTTAGAGTTTAA
>CANUEY010143676.1:0-30613 GCA_948099555.1 Croton setiger | reverse complement strand
GGGTGATTTCCAACAGTACGTTTAAAAATTTAAATGTGGACAGATTGGTGTTGAAAATTGGAATTGTGGACAAATAAGTGGTGTTCGCATAGGCCAAATGCGAACTTTTAATTTTAATTAGTAGTTCGCATTTGTCAAATGCGAACTCCAAATTCCCATAAGACAAATGCGAACTTGGAACCGACACTGAAAACATGACACTACGACGACGCTCACCTGGATCAAGAATAATTAAAACCTTTATACCGACAACAACCTATGTTTAATCTGCCGGCAGAATGCGATTGATTATACCTCAAGAATCGTAACAATGTTCAAGCAAAAATTGTAAACATTCAACTCCAAGGATCACTTCAACACAGCAACGTCCATAAATCAAAGCAGTATCATCTAATGGGAATTGAATTAATCAACAGTTCTAAGTATGAATGAAACTCTGACAGCCGAAAGTCTGGAAATACAACAAGAAAAACATGCGAACAGGTTTGAATTTTAAACGAGTTCGCATTTAATGCGAACTCCTTAATTATGCCACGTGGTGGCCTCGGAAACGCCCACATTTAACCCTTCCATTAATTACTAGTTCGCATTTGTCAAATGCGAATTACGGATTAAAAAAATTAAAAAAATAAGTTCGCGTTTGACAAATACGAACTTTACTAATTCGCATTTGATGCATACGAACACCGAATTACATGTCCATGTTTAAATTTTAAACCCCTTTTTTGTAAATAAGCCGCCATTGCTGCCCAGTTCAACATACATCTGGGAATGTAAACAGCAAACTGATGTGAATTGTCCATAATTTGTGATGGTGTCCATCGTCTTTTATAGAATCAGTAGAAACGGAAAATTCAACTGGCCGTCTCATCATGCTATGGAAAATGAGCTTAACCTGTTCGATGAAATCCCTCAGAGTTCCTCAGCAGCCATGATGAGCTCTCTTACAGCAGCCACCAAAACCAATTCAACAACAATTATGTATGTTTGCTTTTGTATTATTTACAAATTACATGAGAAGAAAAATCAATAGTAAAAACAAAGAAACAGAAAAAAAAAAAAATTGACAGCTTTGCTCACTTCAAATGTACCTATGGCTACGAAGAATTAGTAGAAAGGGAAGAAGAAGAAGTAAACGATGTAGGGGATGAATGAAAACAAGTACATTTCGGGTCATGAATGACCCGTTTCCTTGTGACGTCAAGCTTTGTACAGAACACACAATACCTTCCTTTAAAATCATCTTCCTCCTCTTCATCGTTGTCATCATCATCATCGGAGGCATCTTCTTCAAAAGTTTCTTCAGGTGCAATCCTCCAGTCTTTACTTGTGTAGTACACCAATCCCATCATCGGAAGAAGCACCTTCAGAATTTTATCTATGTGACAATCATACCATTTTTTTAATTTCTTTGACAATAATAAAGGTGCAACAATAACTCCGGCTCCCAGCCCAAACCCTATTCCAGGTACTATGAACTGCCAATCAAATTCATTTCTTAAACTCTTTTGCCTCCCAGTTCGCGATGCATCGGTATTTGATGCATTGGAATCTGCGCATTTGTTGGGCAAAGGAAGACCACATAATCCTGTATTATTTGCAAAAGAAGTTTCTGAAAATGACTGGAGCTGAGTACTTGTAGGAATTTTTCCGACTAACTTATTGTTTGACAGGTTCAATACTGAAAGGAATGAAAGGTCTGCAAGCTGCATAGGAATTGAACCATCAAGTTTATTATCTGAAAGGTCTAACGACTCAAGATGCGAGATTTTGCTCAAAGATGATGGGATTTGGCCTTCAAGGGCATTATGCGACAGGTTGAGAACATAGAGTGCATTAAGTTGTCCCAACTTCTCAGGTATTCGCCCTTCAAACTTGTTGTTGGAGACATCAATGGATGTGAAGACTGTAAGAATCTTTACCAGGTTCATTTCAAGGCCTTTGCTGGTAACTGTTACTGAATCATGATAATATATACGACCAAGCCGCAGGACCTCGAATTTGATGTGGTCATGAGTTTCATTTCCATCACCGATCATTGCCTTCCATTTTGTTAAGACAGTATTTGGTAGAACACCACTAAACTTGTTAGAGGCTATGTCCACAATCTGAATCCTTGCCCATTGGACAGCTTTCTGTCGACAGTTCAGGTTTCCATGAAAATGGTTATTTCGTAGAACAAGGACGCGCAAACTGGATATGGCCCTCAAAAGGCATGGGAACCCATCATTGATCTTATTACTTCCTAAGTCTAAAACCTCTAACATGGAGCAATTTATTAGAGATTGAGGCACCTTTCCTTCCAATTGATTTGCACTCATATCTAGAGTTTTCAGTTCACAATTTGTATGAAAATTGTCAGGAATGCTGCCATTTAACTTGTTTCTCCTCAAGTTCAAAACACCAAGAGTCTCACTCCTCTCAACTAAACAAGCTGGAATTTCACCATTCAAATCATTATCAGACAAGTCAAGAACTTGAAGTTCAACAGCATAGCACAATGACCTGGGTATAACACCAGTAAGGCTATTGTTTGAAAGGGAGAAAAATATAGCCTGAGAGATGTTATTACCTATATCATCTGGTATGATAGAATCAAAATAATTGTTTGAGAGATCCACATATGTAACAAATGGCGGAAGACTTGGAATCCTCCCTTTGAGCTGGTTGCTATGTAGGTCCAGGACAGAAAGACTGGGAGTGGAATAAGTTTGTTCTAGACTATCCAAATGATTATGGGAAAGATTCAGATAGAGGAGAGACCCATTACCAACGTTCAAAATCCATTGAGGTACTGCCCCAGTGATTTGGTTGTCTGACAGGTCTAACATCGTCAATTTTGATTGGTTTCTTAGATCAGGGAACTTCCTCAGGTTGCAAGATGCCAATTTTAATGAAGTGAGGTGAGGAAATGAAGACAGGTTAGAAGTAGTAGTTTCTACTGTCAAGTTATTGTGTGAAAGATCAAGCCTAGTGAGATTACTGAGCTTCCGAATCCAGTTCAGCTGTACCATGCCATTGAATTTGTTGGATGAAAGTAAGAGAACATTGAGTCTTGTGAGATCAAAGACATCTGGGGGAAACATACCTTCTAGATTGTTAATGCTCAGATCCAGGGTATCCAATAAAGACAGAGACGCATTTGAAAAACTAGGTACCTGTCCTCCAAATTGATTTGAGGAAAGTTGAATCTTTTGCAGCGATGGGATTGCAAATAGAGAAGAAGGAATGCTACCATTGAGTGAATTACTCCTCAAGTCAATATAGGAGAGATTCTGATTGGGTTCCCAATGAGTGGGTGAAATCTCGCCAGACAGCTGATTGTCAGATAAATCCACAAAAGAAAGATTCTTGGACTTCTGAAACAACGGAATTTGGCCAGTGAACATGTTGGATGACAAGTCCAGATAAACCAGTTGAGTGAGTTTTGCCATTGAACTCGGAATTTGTCCAGTGAAATTGCAAGATCCGAGCTCTATTCTGGAAAGATTCGCGAGCATACCAATAGAGTCTGGCAGTGTCCCTGAAAAATTTGTGTTGCTGAGGACCAGAGTCTTAAGAGAGGAATCATGAAGAGTATCGGGCAAGTTTCCTTCAAGTTCTTGGTTAAATGATAAGTCAAGAATCTCTAATGTAGATATCTTGAATACATTTGCAGGAAATTTCCCCTGCAATCCGCAAGAACTGAGGCGCAAGACTCTCAAATTTAAGAAATTTGCAAAGAAATCTGGGACTGGGGCCAAAAAATCGTTATTGTTCAAACGAATTTCTGACAGAGACGAAAGTTCCGCAAGGGAGGGATGAATTGGACCCGAAAGAAAACAGTTGGACATGCTCAATACTTGTAGATTAGGCAGTGAAGATGATAAAGCTTGGCACCACTCATTCCCTTGAGCTGATATATTTAAACCATCCAGATGGAGTTCTTTAAGCTGTGTTAGATTTTGAACAAGTGTTGCAAGATTCTCAAGTTTCAGTTGGTGCAGTGCAGAATAATAAACGGAAGTAGACAAATCAAGAACTCTCAAGTTTATCATGCCTGAAATCGCGTCTGGAATTTGACCCACAAAACCAGCGTTGGAGAAATTCAAATGAAACACATTTGTAAGATTAGCAAACCTGTGTGGCATAGAAGTACTGAAATTGTTGTAAGACAGATCTAAATTCTGCAGATATTGAAGGCTGAAAAGTGCATTTTCTGTGTCACGTCCACCTGAAATTGATTTGTTGCTCAAGTTTAGGCCAATAACACGACCACTGCCATCTTCATCGCAGGTCACACCGGCCCAGCTACAGCAATCTGTGCTAGAATTCCAATTCACCAGTTTCGAAGACTTGGTTCCATTGAAGGAAAGACTTTCCTTTAATTGGAGTAACAAAGAACGCTGACCGCTCTGGCATTCGCTAGAAACCAAAGCTACATCGATTCCAAACAGCAGAGTAAATAGAGGTAATAGCAGAAACCATGAAAACAATGGAATTTTCATTTGCAGAGAATTACAAGAAACCCATCTAAAGCGAAGAGGAAATTAATTTAGGATTTGGGGAATACAGTTGAACAAGTATGAACATTGAGAAATTACCCAATTTAAACTGTTGGGTGTTAGAAAGAATGTTTTTTTAATTAAGGTTTGAATTGTTGCTGGGTTGGAAAAGACGGTGGCCGAAAGTGTAAACGAGGAAGATATGGAAGGGAAGGGAAGAAGCGGCAGAGAAGAGAATAGGGAAGAAAATTGATAATAATTGGGTCAGCAGCATTGCCAGTCAAAAACTACTACTAACCTCCATAAAATACTTTTTAAAAAAAAAAAAAAAATCATATGTTGACTAATAATGAGACTTGATGAGCGATTGGTTTTAGTTTTTGGCAAATAAAGAGCAAGTCTTTATTATAAAAAGAGCAAGGCTTTTTACGAATTTAACATTTTAGTATTTTACTGAAATCTGAAAAAACTGACTCACTTCTGTCAATTTCAGAGTAATACTATAATGGTAATAAGCATTTTTAGTTGCTTTTAAAACAAATCTAAGGCATTTCTATTAGAACTCCCCATTTTGGTTCTCATATAAAGTGAATAGTTTATGTATACTTCATGTGGTGGTATAAATATCAGTGTATATGGATTTATATACTTTATAGTATATATTCACACATCATTACATATAGATTTTATACTTTATAGTATATAATAAGGATAATTTTGAAATTTTAAAAATCAATGTATCTCTTATCTTTTGTTCCTTCTTTCATTTTAGATTTAAATTATTTACGTGAATATAATAGAAATTAAAATATATAATAATATATATAACCTCATTTGTAAATTATCAACTATATTCATTATTATGAATAACACAAGATAACTTAAAATCATATACAATGATCACATCAATTAGTAATCTAAACTGAATACAATATATAAAAATCACATCAATTAGTAATCTAAACTGAATACAATATATAAAAATCATATATGTGACAATTCTATCCTTATATACGTCAACATTAATGTAAAATATTAATTAATTATATTATATTAATTGATACATGTAAAAAATATTTATGAATTAAATATAAATAATTTATTTCAAAATTGAAAAATATATACATAAAATGTCACATAAATGATTACTTTCTTACATTTGAGTTATATAAATTATTAATATAACAAAACTTTTATTACATTTCATTTTTAGAATATTATAAATTGAATATTTGAAATATTAGTTTGATTAGTTTTTTTATTATAATAAAAACTTTTGAAAAAATGAACATTTTTTAATACTAATAAATTGTATTTATTATAAATTATTATAAAAATAATAATTATCAGAATTAGAAAACTGAATATTTTTTTTGGTAAAATATTATTAAAATTGTGTTAGAATTAATGGATTAATTTATTATAAACTAGTAATTAATAATAATTATATAAAATAAAATGAAAATTTTATCACATTAAATATAATTATTTTAAAAAATTTTAAAAATGGAGAAAATGCCAATTAAGCTCTTGATTGTTTTATATTGTGTCACATCATACCCATTGACTTAGTTTTTATATATTTAGATAGTTCAAAATAAAAAATATTTTTAGTAATCCGTATTGTAATTTTAAATCGTATTTGTAAGGTCAATTATCTGAAAATATAAATGACTCAAATAATTCTGAAATTGTGATTTAAAAAATATCAAATTAAAATTTAGAAGATAATTTGCAAATACTTTTTTTCTTTTATAATTATTCAATTTCATTTTTTTTTAATATAGAAAAGTGCAAATAGTTAAACAATAGATAAAAAAACTATTGCATATTATTAAATGTTATTTTTATTTTTTTTATTACATTTTTATTATTTAACTCATAAACTTCATAATAATAAGGATACAACACATTAATTACTGAGATAATAAAAACAAACAAAAATGTAGATTATATATTAGTAAATGGAATTTGATTATTTTAGTGAAAATTATTGGAAGAATAAATAAATAAGTGAATTATAACTCTTCAAAAAGGAAAAAAAAAGTGAATTATAAAACTACTCAAAGAGACAAATACTAAGTCAATAGATTTAGCGCTTCGTTAGTCCATTTTTTCTAAGAAAATAGTGATAATTTATTCTTTTTTAAACTTTTTATTCCCAAATTATTCATTTTATTTTAACATACATTAGATGAGTGTTGAAATTCATTTTACACAAAATCATGCAGTTTCTGCTAAATCCAAACACTATTCTATTAGTACTTTAACGAATTTTCTAATCAATAGCGGAACCACGATTTTAAACAAACCAGAGCTGAAACGATTTTTTAAAATTTTTAGTTGCATCACTATTGATATACTTTCCAAAACTGAAGGTTTGTTTTATTGTTCACAACAATGAGATCAACTAAAATATTCAAATTAACGGATGATAACTGTTTTTGATAAGCCGTTATATCAGAAAATTGCTGTAAAATAGTTTCGTAATCAACTTTTTTGAAGATTTTCTTTCATTGTATAGCTCCAATATATCATTCATTCGTCTCTCATTCTATTTTGCAAGTCAATCTTTATAAGTTGTCTTGCAGAAAACACTTGTTCAACAGATGCTGTCGCAATTAAAAGTATCAATATTAGAGAACTCGACCTTATTAATTATATCTCACTAATATAAGTTCTAAGTTATAGAAAAGATTCAATTATTTAATTCAGGAGAAATCATCCGGTGCGATACAAACCAACTTATCAATATAGAAATTAATATTTTACTGCATTTTGCATTCTAGTAGAATGTGTAGGAGCAGAAGAGAGAGAATTTTCGACAATCCCTTGTGCAGATTAACAGAATTTCAACAAGGCGGTTGAGTAAATTTACACGCCTCGTTGAAATAAAGGCCATTGTGGTAATTTTCACAACCAGTGGAATTTAAAATAAATAAAAAATCATAAAATCTAAAAAATCTAATTAATTGCTTCTTCGTTTCTTCTCTACAGACTCGCCATAGCCACCATCAACCTTCCAACTGGAGCGCCGTCCAGCCTCCCTTTCGTTAGTCGACCACCACTGTCACATCACCGGTCGACCAATGACCGTCCAGCCTCTCTTTCTCCTTCCTTTTCTTCTTCTCCTCTGCTCTGTTTATTATCCCTTACTGGTTCCGCCGCTGTTTCTAAGACCTTTCTCCAAATTAATTTATGCAAATAATAATAGTTTTTTTGAGAAATAAAATATAGTACTATTTTTGTTCACTAATATTATAATTGGACGCGTTTCTTTGTCGGTTAGTCTTGCAGAAGTAGACTTTGGGTTCGATAATAAGCTTTGAAAATTAAAAACCAACTACTTGCCTTAATTACCGTTACTGTCAGTCTAAATGAGGATGAAATGTATATCAAAACATCACTATCTACTATTATAATTCCATAATGTACTCAAATAAAGACAATAAATATACCATACAAGTAACAAGTCTTTCTTTTGTATTTCAAAATTTTAGATTTTGATTTTTCAAAACCTGCATGTTTTGCTTTACAAAATAAAATATGATAGTTTTAATTAAACATTTTGAAGTTCTAGAATGCTAGTGTTGATATTCCTACACGCACTAATATGGAACCCAAAAGAAAAACCCAATTTGAAAAGCCTAATTTGGACCATTTTGAATATACATGCTAAGTTAGAGGGTCAAAATGAACAATAAGTCAAATTTTCAGGTAAAGAGCCAACAAATGTGTAGCAAGATAGGAACTGTTGAGTGCTGATCACTAGTGAAAGGTCAGCATGTTTAAAATACTTTATGTTTGGGAAAAAAATAAAAACGTTCTTTTATATATAAAAAAATGGGTTTACCAATTTACTATAATCTAACTCAACCTAACAAATCATAGTTTTTAAAAAGTGTAAAAGTATTACTATTAAACTCTAATCGTGGAGCTGTGAAATGAGTTAAGATCATTTACCTATTAACATTGTTAAACACCCTCTTAATCCACAATTTATTAAACTTCACGATTTAAAATATAGCTGAACCATAATCAAATCACTTTTCTGTGGTTTCAGACATATCCTTTTACAATTTAAATTAATTTTAAATTAACAAGTTCAGATTTTTATGTTAGCATTAGCATATTTGGACTATACTAGCTTTCATCCTCTATTAAGATTATTTATTTCATAAACTTAAATACTTATAGATATGCCTTCACGATCACAAGTTGAAGGAGGATTTTCTGAACATTTTGAATGGTAAAACTATGCATGTGGAATGTGGCCAATAAAGTAGTTAGTATTATTAGGCTAATAATAACTTATGGTCAACTTTGTATTATGAAATAAAAAACATATATGTAATGATAATTTTTTTTTTTATTGAAATTACAATCAACTATAATGAATGGATGTCTATTACGCATGATAAATTATTTTGAAAGAATATAATAATAAATATAATTTTTTTTAATAAAACTAATGATTTATTATTAACAATATAATTTATTATTAACATTCCACTCCAAAAGATCATATACTCCTAACAACAACATCAACGATCTAATTCCCCAGATTTTGATCAAAATTAATCCAAGATAAATTTAAGACACCCATCAATCTTAGAACTCCTTAATTTCAAATTTTAAAATTAACCATTTTAATTCTAAATTTTTTATTAAAATAAAATATATTTATACGGAACCGTTTCCAAATTCTTGCGGTATCAATACGAATTCTAAAATTAAAATATATTTATATTGAGGGCCATTTTTTCTCTTGCATTAAAGCCCAAAGAAGACCCGAGGGTCAAAATTTTAAATTAATAATTATTCCCACACTTTAAAGTAATAATTTAATATAGAGAAAGTATTATAAAATCACTTAAAAATACATTAATTCATCCTTTAGATATTTTGTTATGCAATTTAATAATTCTATTGGAATTACTGTTAAATTTTATAAGAAAAATTAATACCTATGAACTAAATAATTAAGTAGAAATTAGGGGATTAAATAGTTTCTTTTTGAAAAATAAAAATTAAATAGTTAATTATGTAAAATTTTAAAAACTAAGTTGTTATTAAATAAATAATTATTTAAATATTCACTGTATTTTTTTATAAACATAATATTAATATAAATGTTTTTTTAATATAGATTAACAAAAAAAAAAAAAACAATAATAACTTAACAAAAGAACTAAATAGTAGAACATAGTAATACCTAGGGAACTAATTAATATATTCTTAAAAATACAAAGATTAAATAGTTAATTATGTGAATATTCAATAAATTTATAGTACTTTTTCCTTCGATAATTTACTGACTCGAATGAAAATTTTATCTTCCATCCTTTTCAATTTATTTTTAGAAACTAAAAATGCAAATTATTTTCAATAAATCTTGAAATGTTTATACCAGAGTTAATTTTTAAAAATTGACTGTGTCACAAAAATAAAAAAAATTACTAATTTGACCATATTATATTTTATTAATAACAAATTTTTGTTTTTTCAAACCGACTCATAAATATGATCTTAATTTTTTTAAAAGGTTTTATCTCAATTATTTATATCATAAATAATTATACAAATAAAAATTTAAAAATATAAGAAAAAAATACAATATCCCTTTAAACTTCCTATCATTTTTGTAATACAAATATTACATAAAAACTACATAATTTCTAATGTATTAAATAAAACATAACAACATAATAATCAAACTTCAAGAATATAAAAATATTGATTAATGGCGTGAATTGGTAAATTTGGACAGAAGGATTTCAATACAAATTACAAAAATGTTTTTAATGATTAGTCAAAATAGGAGTATCTAATAATAGCTTAGATGAAATTTCACTCTATTTTCGAGAAATTTAAAATAATTCTCCATTCTTTTCTTTGTATAAAATGTCGAATTTTCTGGTTTATTAACAGGAAAAACTATCAAAATTAGACCAAATGACCCCCGTACCGCACGGTTCAAAACGCTGGGATCTTTTTGATATATTTTAGAAAGAGAAGGACCAAACGCCATATTAGTATAAAACATAGGGATCTCAACGTAATTTTTTATTTAATTTTATTTTTCAGCTAACATGTCCACAAGGACTGCTACCCTAAACACAAAACAAGAATAGTTATGAAGGCTGGCCAGCGTCTTGAGTGACTGTGAATCGAAAGAATGGAAATGGATTGCAATGACACCTCCAAACCAGAAGGTATTCAATTTTAGACTCTGATTCATGGTTTCCAAATTTCGCCTCATTCTAATAATATGGCCCTCTTTGCTAACAAACAGGGGCAGAAGAGAAGAAGGGAAAGCCAATCGTAGTTATATTGGTGGGTGCACCGGGCAGTGGGAAGTCCACTTTCTGCGATAACGTCCTGCGCTGCTCTTCTCGTCCTTGGGCTCGTATTTGTCAGGTCTCTCTTGCTCTTTTATCTCATTATATAATACACCTGTTTGTTGAAATGCATCTTGGCCTTCCCTTCAAGTTCATCAATTTAAATTAGATGAATTTCGACTTCTTATAATCTGAAATTGAACATTGACAACGGCAGAAACTAGTTCCCTTTTTTTTTAATTATTGTCTTCTGATCATATGCACTCACTGTCACTCACCTTTTAGGAACTGAATAAGGCAATAGGCTTTTTTTTTTTTTTATTGGAATTTACATTCTAAAGGAAATTTTCTTGCATTTATCACTTCTATGATGCTGGAACTAGGAATTAATTGGTTATGTGTTGGGTTTTTTCTATGGTTGTTGTTGTAGTCCATAGGTTAGGTATCATATTGCACCTGAATTTTGTATATTATGGATTTTTTATTTGGCTTGCAGGACACTATTAATAATGGGAAATCTGGAACTAAACCTCAGTGCCTAAAGAGTGCAGCCAGTGCACTTAAAGATGGTAAAAATGTGTTCATTGACAGATGCAATCTGGACAAAGAACAGCGATTGGAGTTTGTGAAGCTTGGCAGTCCCCAGATAGATGTGCATGCCGTGGTACTTGACCTTCCTGCTAAGCTTTGTATATCTCGTTCTGTAAAGCGTTCTGGACATGAAGGAAATTTACAAGGTGGAAAGGCTGCTGCTGTTGTCAATAAGATGCTTCAAAAAAAAGAATTACCTAAGCTTTCCGAAGGTTTCTCTCGAATCATGGTTTGCCAGACTGAGAGTGATGTTCAAGCTGCAGTTAAAACTTATAGTGCACTCAGTCCATCGGATACCCTTCCAAGTGGTTTTTTTGGTCAGAAGAACTCAGATGCCAAGGTTCAACTTGGTATTATGAAGTTCTTAAAGAAAGTAGATGTTCCTTCTAATTCTATTTCAGATTCAGGTAGCATTCAAGATTCTGCTTGTCCTCAAACTGGTGAGGAAAATAAGCCTTCATGTAAGGGGCTAGATAATATGTCATCATTGTTGTCTACTGCATATCAGGAGGCAAAAGAAGTTGAAAACTTACCTAAAAGCATTCCAGATGATGGTTCCCTTGACAACATTCCCACTCTTGCATTTCCATCCATTTCAACAAATGATTTTCAGTTTGATGATGAGAAGGCATCTAATATCATTGTTGAAAAAGTTGAAGAATTTGTGAAGAAGCTTGGAAATGCTAGGCTTGTTCTTGTGGATTTGAGTCGTGGATCTAAGATTTTATCTCTGGTCAGGGCTAAAGCTGCACAAACGAACATTGACAGAAAGAAGTTCTTTACATTTGTTGGAGATATAACAAAACTTTATTCTCTAGGAGGTTTACGCTGCAATGTAATAGCTAATGCTGCTAATTGGTAAGCATTCTGATTTGGCTAGCTCTATAGTTTCTTTAGTTCTTATTTGAAGATTTAAATTTCAGAGCGAAAGCATTCGTAGATGCCAATGGACAGGCTGAAAATATTTAATCAGGAAACTTCACTGGAAGCCATATATTTTCCTTTGAACTCTGTTATTCTGATATTCCTATGGGATCTGCCTTGGACTGCGTAATTTTGTGTCTGGTGAATCATGAGTGTCATTAAGGAAATTTCAGTTTAGAAATGTTAACATTCCGGGACTTATTTGTATGATGTACTGTTGAAGCATTGATAACCCTCTATTTTTGTTAATCCAACTTTGTAAATCTGTTGATATATTATTTCATTAGTTTCGTATTACAATGCTGAGTTATGATTGCAAAATAGACTCCATAGTACTTCTGAAGTGTTTTTCATTCCATCTATAGATCAAGGATATTCTGATTATGTGATTGATTATGCAGGCGACTAAAACCTGGTGGTGGAGGTGTAAATGCTGCAATTTTCAGTGCTGCGGGTCATGCGCTAGAGGTGGCAACAAAGGAGCGAGCATCATCTCTCCCACCTGGGCATGCTTTGGTTGTACCCCTTCCTTCAAATTCTCCACTGTATACAAGGGAAGGGGTATCCCATGTCATACATGTTCTCGGCCCAAATATGAACCCGCGTAGGCCTAATTTTCTAAATAATGACTATAATAAAGGCTGTAAAATCCTTCGTGATGCTTACACTTCACTTTTTGAGGGTTTTGTATCTACCTTGAGCGAAGAAGCAAAGTTAAAAAGTAGCTGCGGAAACCTTGATTCTGATAGAAATCATTTGGCAAAAGGAGATCAAAAGATTAAGAGAGATAATGACACCGTATCTGAGGTAAGCAAAAAGTGCAAGGGATCTCATAATGAGAGTTGTATTGTCAGATCTGGCTCTGGCCTTACACATGGAATGACATGTGGAGACAAGGGTAAGATCAATGAAAACCCTTCAAAGAACTGGAGCTCATGGGCGCAAGCTTTATACCACATTGCGAAGCATCCTGAGAAGCATAAAGGTGAATTGCTGGAGATATCAGATGACGTTGTCGTAATAAATGATCTTTACCCCAAGGTAAACCTCTCTTCTTCAGTTTTTTGTTATGCTCTTTCTGTAATTCAGATACCCAAGTAATTCTAAGCACAATTTCCATTAACTCTACAGGCAAAAAAGCATCTCCTGGTTGTGGCAAGATATGAAAGTCTTGATTGCCTAGGTGATGTAAATCGGGAACATCTTCAATTGCTAACAACAATGCATGCCATGGGTTTGAAGTGGGCTGAAAAAATCTTGCACGAGGAGTCGTCAATGATCTTCCGCCTTGGGTATCACTCGGTACGCAATGTCACTCTCAGCTGTTTGCCAATATCATTCATTTTCTTTTCTGCGTGTCTATCTGACTGAACAATTGATTAGCATAGGTAACTGATGTACTGAACTCAGCTACATGTACAAGATTGAACTTTGTCTAGGAAATTGCATCTCCAATCTTAGTTACTTTCGCGACAATAATTAGGACAATAGCAGGACCTGTTGTACTAGATAATATTTGGCTGCATTTTATAATTGTTCATATGGTTTCATTTGTGAACCTTCACCAGTTTTATACATGTTATTTAATATCATCCAAATGTTCTGCTACCATAGATCACCGCCTTTGACTTGTACCGCTTTTAACTTCCACCATTTTTTTTGAATAGTTTCTGCCCAAACTTTTACCAAAATGAGATCACTGAAGCTGAAGCAAAGAAGGGAATTTCGTAATAGGTGTTAATTGGATTTTATTTACTTGCAGGCCCCTTCCATGCGACAGCTTCACATGCATGTTATTAGTCAAGATTTCAATTCGGAGCATCTTAAAAACAAGAAACATTGGAACTCTTTCAACACAGCATTTTTTAGAGATTCAGTAGATGTAATTGAAGAAATCAAGAATCATGGGAAAGCAACACTAAAAGATGATGACAGCTATATGTCAACGGAGTTACGGTGCCACCGCTGTAGAAGTGCACACCCTAATATCCCAAGGCTCAAATCACATATTAAGAATTGTGGAGCTCCTTTTCCTCCTTTCTTACTTGAGAACAACCGTCTAGTGCTTGCACCAGATTGCAAGGCTTTGTCCTAGGAGTATTCCATGGACCTTTCTTCATTAAAATTTTTGTTGTATATATTTGTTGTTTTATTCTCCAACTTTAAAGAAGATAGCAGCGTAGAGAAATCTCGAATTATCTTTGCTCATCTTTGGTTTGTTTCCAAAATTGCCTTGTTGAGCATGAGTTACATTGCAATTGAAGATTGAAACTCTCGACCATAATGCTGCTAATTGTTTTAAAAAAAAAAAGAAAAATCAACTTTTGAAAACTGAAAAACGGGTTTAAACGGTCTCAACGGACAAAGATCACTTGCAAGTAACAATGTTATACAAACCGCCTAAAAGCTCTTGATAACTATGTAACATATTGTTAGCCTACTCCTTGTGGAGTTAGTCAGACAGAGACCCACCACACCCCAACGTACAAGGATATTTTTAGAACCAGCTAAAAAAGATTATTATGGAATTTGACGATAAATTCCATTTTCTAACGTCATTATCATCCTGCACCTTGTTTCCTGTCTTTCTTTTATAATATCATTCAACAAAAGCCAAATAACCATGCAATAAATGCATTGGACTACTAGAAATCTTGGATCAGATTAAACTTTGAATTTACATAAGAACAGTCAACAAAATATTCTAGAATAATTCGCACTCATTAAAGATCATCAATTCAACTCATGTTCAAAAGGAAACAGATGTTTAAACCATAGACTAGTCAACTTGAGAGCTAAAAACCATCATCAATATTATTCACATGCCGTAGTTTTACTGAGGGTTCGGTGGTCGGCTATTGGCAGCGGACACCCTGGATCCCCATTCCAAAAGCTCTTTGCTAGTATCATCCTTGTGAACAATCACCTCAATGAAGCACAAGCAATCTTTCTTTGGCCCTGTTGCAGTCTCAATTGCATCAATTAGTTCTTCCTCACAGTAGACCTGTAATGACAGCATGCACAAACAGGATACCATTAGTGAGTCTATAAGATTCTACAAATGCAAAGTTTACAATGAGTTGAGAAGCTCACCTTGGTTGTCCAGCATTTGCCTTCTCCATTATGGATTGCATCAACCAAGCCAGTGTAGTTCCAGTTCTTGATCACATTGTATGGACCATCATGGATCTCAACTTCAATAGTGTATCCACCATTGTTAATCAAGAAGATGATAGTCTTCTGTTCGCATCGCAGCATTGTCGAAATATCTTGTGCAGTCACCTATTAGGTATTCACCAAGTAATTACAAACATAAGTATATATTACTTTTCTCCATCCAGATACATTCCAAACAATCACTTCACTCTGTTCTTGTAATGAATATGGAATACAATGTCAACATAAAAAATGCAGACTCTGATTACAAGAAAGAATTCAAGAGAATGTATGAAATCAGATCGAGTTATGTACATGAAAGCTACGATGATTTTCAAAAGGAAAACAGACCCAAATGCCAAAATCCAAATCTAAATGCATTAACCTTTTCGAAATTATCAGGGGCCAAGGATTGGAAGGAATATGCCTTGCAAGCAGCCAAAACCCCTCCCAAATACAACAACCTAAAAGCTTTTGATAATTATATAACATATTGTTAGCATACTCCTAGTGTAGTTAGTCGGACAAAGACCCGCCATACCCCAACATACAAGGATATTTTCAGTACCAGCTAAAGAAACCGTATTGGAATTTGACGATAAATTCCATTGTTAACATCAATCACATATTATCGTCATGCACCTTGTTACCAGTCTTTTTTTAATGGCTCACCCTTTATATATCATTCAACAAAATCCAAATAGCCATAAACAAATGCATTGGACTAGAAAACTTAGATCATAAGATACAATGCAAACAATCACTTTACTCTGTTCCTCAAAGAATATGAATTATACAATAAAATGTGAACATGAAAAAGTGAACTATGATTACGGGAAAGCATTCAGGAATTTATGTAATCAGCTCAGTTTATTTACCTGAAAGCTACCATCCCCAATACAAGCAATGACACGCTTCTCTGGCACAGCCTGAGCATATCCAAGAGTTGCTCCGACTGACCAACCAATTGATCCATATTGCATTTGGAACTCATACCTGCAAATCCAATTTCAGATTCTTGATCAAATAAATGCTGAAGAAACATTATAGGTCTACATGGAAAACAGAATTTATGTTATCTTACCCGCATCCCTTGGGCAATTTCAACTTCTGGCAGTTGAACCATGAGTCCCCTGTCTCAGCAATCACAGCAGTTTCACCAGACAACATATTCTGTATATGCTGGAAAAGAACATTAACCCTCAATGGTTCTTTAGGATCAGTCTTCAAAGGATGACCATCAGGAACAAAAATCCTACGGTAGTTCTCGTGAGCAGTACAATTATGCTTGACCTTCTTAGCTAGGCCTTGAAGAAAGTCCTTCATCAAAACACATCCAAACGAAGGTCCATTGCCAATCACCACACGATCAGGCTGCACAATGATTGCCTTCTCTCTCTTGAGAAGGAGAGAATACCCAACAGAGCTGTAGTCATTAAAAATGGGTCCAGCAAACAAGTAAGCATCAGCAGATTCCACAATTTCAGCACAGAATGCAGTGCTCACAGCACCCCAATAGGTTCCAATGAAACGGGGATGGTGCTCCGGGACAAGCCCCTTAGCTGATGGCATAACAGCAAGGGCATAGCCAGTAGCATCAGCTAGTTCAACAAAGGCTTCAGTTGCCTTTGCCACCCTCAATTTTGGCCCACCCACCAACACTGGTTTTACAGCCTTGTTCAAAAACTCTGCTGCTGCTTCAACTGCAGCCTCCAAACCCAATTTGTTACTCAATCTGTATCAAGAGGAAAAATTATACATCAAATTACAACTCCAATCTATGACCAATTTTTTTCTCCAACCTCTACAATGAAATCAAGAAGCCAAAAGAGTACCTGGGAGAGAGTGAAAATGGAACTGGCTCTCGACTAAAAGTAGGATGGGGGGTCGCAGACAAATTGCAACTGATACTAAGATAAACTGGCTTGCTTTCTTTCAAAGCAGTCGATATAGCAGTATCGATCTGCTCATGAGCATCTTCCAAGTTATTCACCACAGCCTATGAAAAAATTGGAATTCATAAATCCTAATCGTCAATAACCAAAAATAAAAAACAGAACAAAATCTGCAAAAATCTCTTAGCATATAAAACAGGATAAACAAAATCAATGAACCTCTTACAAAACGTTAAGAAAAAAATAATCTCTCTCGAATTTATTATTGAGCAGTTAAAACTTTATATACAAGTATTCAAGCATAATCACAATGGGACTACAAGAAACCATAGCAAAAATCTCTTAGCATATAAAACAGGGTAAAAACAGAGCAAATCTGCAAAAATCTTTTAGCATATAAACTGGACGAAAAAAAAATCAATGAACCATAATCTTCAAGATATAACAAGATTATATACACAGCCTACAAAATAAAAATATCGAAATCGATAAATCCTAATCGTCAAAAAGCAAGAAAAAGAATAATAAAAAAAACAGAGCAAAATCTGCAAAAGTCTCTTAGCATATAAGACAGGACGAAAAAAATCAATGAACCATAATCATCAAGAATTGACAAGATTATTTACACAGCCTATAAAATAAAAAGATCGAAATTCATAAATCCTAATCGTCAATAAGCAAAAGAGGAAAAAAAAAACAGAGCAAAATATGGAAAAATCTCTTAGCATATAAATCAATGAACCATAAACATCAAGGATTAACAAGAATATTTACCTGGAAGCAAGTAACAGTCTGGAAACACCTTAGCTCCTGGCTAAAATCAGGCAATCCAATGGTATGATGAAGAACCCTGTTAGTCCCATAATCATTAGAGTTAGGTCCACCGACGATACATATAACCGGCAGATTTTCACTGTAAGCACCAGCGATGGCATTGAGAACACTAAGTCCACCAACAGTGAATGTAACAACACAAGCGCCAACACCACGCGATCGAGCATAACCATCGGCAGCATATCCTGCATTGAGCTCATTGCAACATCCGATGAGATTCAACCCAGGCTCAGCGATCAGATGATCCAAAAGAGTAAGGTTAAAGTCACCGGGAACAGAGAAAACATCACTGACACCGATTTGGACAAGCCGGCGAGCAAGGTGACGACCGAGAGTTGATTCAGGGGAGGTGATAGGAGTAGGCGAAACAGAGCCGTGAATGGTAGCAACGGCGTCATTTGAAGGGCGGCACATGTCGCCGTTTGTAGGCTTACAGGTGTCAAGAGATCCAATTTTAGTGTCCATGCAGAGAAAACAGTGGAGGAGGAAAACGAAATGAGTTTTGCTTGGAAACAAAGAAGAGAAATGAGGAATAAAGAGAAATGGTAATTGTTTGTTTGATAGTGAAGAATGAGGAGAATGCAGGGTTTTATATAAGGGGTTTAGGAGTGGCGAAGACGATACAAGGGGCAAGGGCGGTTTCGGCTGGAAGGATTTTGGGTCATGCCGGTGCTCTGTAGATCCTTTTTTCTCTCTAAATAAACATTATTATTATTATTATTATTATTATTATTCATATTATTTGATTGGTGATTCAAAAGGTATTATGCAAGTAAATTTAATTTCACTTCTGTCCATCAATATTTTCCTCAAATCAGGTTTTTTTTTTTTTTGGTTGAGTGTTCAAATTAAATTGGTAAAAATAAATTTATGTAATATTTAAAAATAATATTTTGAGGACATTGTTATTATATAATAGTAATATGAAAGTTTATACAGAATAATGAGATGTAAATAGTACCTAAACTTTATTGGATTTTCGTAATCATATAGTATACCGTATAGTAGTATTAGGCGCCAAATCATATTAACTGATTACAGTAAAAGAAAAAATACTTTTTTTTTCTCTCATTTAATAACTTTTCTTCTGTTTAAATGAAAAATAAGAAAATTTGGTCCAACGTCAGGTATAATCTTGACTTGACCTAACTTTACCGCTGCATTTAGTGTATATAGTTTTTTGGAAAGGAGAATACAAATGGAACTTGAAATTGTTGTATACAACCACTACCCAAAAATCACATGCACCAGCAAGTGGTGTTTAACCATTGGCCTTGCTTTACTTGTATTCAAATAAAGTTTGCCAATCTTTCACCCACATAAATGTGGCTCAATCTTTGCCATAAGAGCATTTGCATCGCCAATACTGAAGTACTCAGTATCAATTTGTGGGCCCTATTTTTTAAAAAATAATTGACACAACTTAAATTAGTATTTTAAAAAATGTATTACAATAATTGAATATTGAGTCTCACTATCTTATGGACCCATAATATTTAATAATACAATTTTATTAAACAAATATTTCAATAGTTGGTCATTAGACTCAAATTGCTGGTCAATTTATGGGTTGAGTCCCACGTCTTGCTACAAAACTCAAGCCAATTTAACACAATATCAATAAACTCCCAATACAGTCAGACTTTTTCAGACATTTTGGATTGGGCAGTGAAAATTTACACTAACCACTTGGGGCTTAATTAAATTCAAAGATTGAATATAAGAATAATGTTGAAGTAATTATTATTTTCAAAGTTAATTGTAAGTTATTTAAATTTTAATTAAACTTTTAGAGAGTGTGTATATTATGCTTACATATTAAATTTAGTGGGTTTGATCCATAAGAGAAGGTTAACTTACTATTTGGTTTCTCTTAACTAGCTCACAACAACAAAAGGTAATCATGTCATTTCATATTAAATTTAATAGAAAAATGGTCTTAAATTGATATAAGGACGAAAATTGTATGAATAAATTAAAAAAAATTGAATAAAATAGTATAGTTTTTTAGAAATAAAAGAACAAAAGAGTATAACCTGTGAAAGTACAGGGCAAAATTGTAATTTTATTTTAAAAAAACTAATTAAGCTGGAGAATGTCAAAATCAAATAATGAAAAAGAACACATAAATAAGAATAACGTGTAAATCAACCGAATAGTCAATAAATGACACATTGTAGCAAGCAGTAGCTATCTATTGGTAATAATAATACTATAATAGTCAGCAATTTATAAGAAAAATGGTTCATATATGGTATTTATTCTTATGAATTGAATTTGTAGGCATATGATTGATCTGCCTTGTTTGCCTAATTTTTCTCTTTTTTTTTTTTACCATATATATATTATTTAATCATATTTACAGGAGAAATGAAGGCGCTGATTATTTAGTATTTTAATTTCCGCACCGAGGAAAAAAAAACAGGCCATTAGGAAATGAGAGGTGTTCCTTCCTTCCCACAGTTTTAGAACCTGAATTTGGCTTGCCGCAGCTGCTTGCCGTCTTTCCTTATTGGGAAGGTATTTTGAGTGTCTAATTATAATATTGAGTGTGATCTAGGTTTATCAAATTTTAAATACAATTAACAATAAACTATTGTGTGTTGTTCCTTCCAAGCCAGACCAATCCTCTCTTGAACAATATCAGGACCCTTTCTACCATTATTCCAAGTGTAAATATTGCCAGTAAACCCCAATTTAAAAACAAAGTCTTGGAAATTATTCCATTTTCCTATTAACATTGCTACAGCCTCCTTTTTTTTTTCATTAACATCAAGTATAACATTAAAGTCCCCAATTAATAAATACGCATCAGTTAGAGTTGAATAATATTGCATTAAAACAGAGTTGATTGCATCTTACAGATTCATAAGTACTAATATAGACAAAAATCAAGTCCCAAACAAAAGAGCCAGAGGTAACCCAGTTGTAAATAAAGAAATTACAATATTTAACAAGCAGACATGCTAGTGTCATGCCTCCTGATTTTTTGTACTGCTGGAACTATAAATATATTATCAAAATGCAGAGAATTGAGCTTTTTATGAACAAAATTCTACGTAGACTTGATTAATGAGTTTCTCCAACATAACTATTTGGTTGTTGGGAAAAGTAGGAGCCAGCATTTTTTTTTTCTTTTCTTTATTTCACCAGAAATTAGAAACGGTTTTTGAAACCGGAGGAGAGTTGCTGGTAATTGGACAAGAGGAAAACAAAGGACGTTTGTTACGCGGACTGCCTTTTATATGCCTCGTGCCAGCCTGAAAAGTACTGCGCCACACCACACCACACCACACCACACGACTCGGTCACAGATTCTACTTATTTCTGTACCTAACATTTTCTTGTTACATTTCCTTCTCCCCTTCAAATACTATGCTTCCTGGAATTATGTATCAATATGTTCTATTTTTTTTTTTTTTTTATTTTCTTCATAGCCTAAATATTTAGCAAAAAGAACACATCTATGCTTTAGAAAAACTCATCATTTTGCACCATTCTGAATTAATTTCCTTTTTGGAAAATTAATGATCATTTTTACTCGTGTTTAATTCTCGTCAATCACATATATTAGTAATTTAATGCAAATTATTTAAAATATTATGTAGTTTATTATGTTGACTAATTTATTAATTGTCTTCTTTGTTTAAACAAACATTATTGGGTGATTTTTTTTTTGATTTTAATTACAAATATAATGTGAATTTTTTTATTTTTAAGATTTATAAATAGTATTACATTAATTTCATATAATTATTCAGATTTTATAATTGATTATTTGTTAATAAATATAAGTTATTTTAAGAAATTTGTATTCTTTTATATATATTCATCATTAAATTATAGATGGCATTTTTTTATATTAATCTAACATTTTATCTTCACCGAATGTATCACAATTTTGATTGTTGTAACAAAAATATATTCCAACTTCAATTTTCAATATAAATGTTTTCTAACTTATAAAAATATAACAAAAATATATCTATAGTAGGTTTTCAGGTCTCCAATAAGTCATAAGTATCAAATTGTAATTTTAGCTGAATTTCAATTCAAACACTTAAACTTTATTTTTAACTCCTAACTTAATATTATTCTTTGAAATTGAACAAATTGTATTTTTATAATAATTTCTCCTCATTATTAATAATAATAATAATAATAATAATAATAATAATAATAATAATAATAATAATAAATAAATAAATTAATTAATTAAAATCATATGATTATAAAATAAACACTACACTTTTATTGTAAAAAAAATATTTTTATTTAAAAAATTTAATTATTTTGAATATAAATAATAAATATTATATTTGATAAAGAAATAAATCTTATATTTACTAGTAGGTAAATATTAATTAAATTTCAACAACTATTATTTGAAAATAATACGAACTAATAAAATTTTTAATATTTCGTATAGTTTTAATTTTTTTAATGTATTATCATATATTCTTATTAATTATTTTTTAGATTGTTTATTGATTTAGTATATATAAAAATTTAGTGAGGGTTTAGCAATATAATAATAATGACTTTATTGTATTATCTAATTATTATTATTATTATTATTATTATTATTATTATTATTATTTACTAAAGAGAATTATTATAAAATATATAATATGTTCAATTTTGAAAATAATATAAGTCAGGGTTAAAATGAGAAATTGTTTAAAGTTTAAGAATCTTATATGAAATTTAGTTAAAATTAATATTTTGGTCTTTATAAACTATTGGAGACCTGAAAATCTGATAGGGATATTTTTTTATTACACGCATCTTATAAATTGAAATTGGTGTACCTTTTTATTGCAATAGCAATAATTGGATTATTTCAGGTGAAAATAAGTCCTAAAATATTATATATTATAATAGTAGAATAACTATTATTAATTTTTTATTTTTTTGTTTTGTTTTATTTTTTTATTATTTAGAGTTGTGAATAGAAATAAATAAAAGCAAAAGTTTTTCATATTTATTTATTTATCTTTTTTTTTTTATAAACCAATACTGTGAATTGTGGAAATATGTATCCATATATACTTTTTTTTTATTTTCTAATAACCTAAAAAGATTAGCAAAAAAAAAAAAAGCACATCCATGCTTTTAAAAAACTCATTGCACAATTCTGAACTAATTTCCTTTTAGGAAAAAAAAATCATATACACCAAATAGTATTTTGTTTAATGACATATATTTATTTATTTATCCATCTAAGCTTTTAATTAAACATTAAGCACATTACTTCTATTCTTATTTTGCAAATTTCAAATGATGATTTAAAAAAGTAGGGAAGGGTTTTTAGTATAAAAACATAATTTTAGAAAATAATTCCTCCCTGGAAATAAAAACAACCGATAATGCTTTTTTCTTTGTGTAAAATTTATTTGCACCACCGATGTCACCAGAGGAACAGACATGCCTTACGAATCAGCTTGCTAGTCAAACATCGTGGACCGTAACCATATTACTCGACACGGTCACGGGCTTCCTCTAAAATAAAAATATGCTTTTGAAAGCAAATGGCCACTGCTCAAAAGAAAGCAAATGACCAATCAAACAAATAACAATTGCACTGGAAAAATAATAATAATAAGAATTGTGTTCAGGTCCTCTTATTTTATAGTTATAATACTTGTATATTTCTATATTTTTCAAATATATTAAAATGTCTCTCTAAAATCACAGTGTAATCTGCTATTTAATTATAGTGAAAAAGTATAATTTGCGAAAATGAGGTTTAATCTGCTACTAAACATTTAAATTATTATTTAAACAATTTTTATTTCACAATGGAGGATAAACAAAATACATACAATCTCAAAGACATGCTAGCTCAATCGCACCGCGGATTATTATTTTTAGAGAAAAATCCGCATAATATTAACAATATCATAAATTATTTTATTTATATAAAAAACCATTTTCTGACAAAAAAATTTTAGAAAAATTATTTTTTCACAAAAAAATTAAAAATTATATAACTTAATTTGTCAATTTATACCTACTCACACTTAAAGATTTTTAGTGATTGGCGAACCTATATGAAAGAAATTCCCTTATAGGGTCCATAAAAATATATATATATATATATATATATATATATATATATATATATATATATATATAAGAATTATCATCATGCTCTGACATTGTTATTCATTTACCATACTCTCCAATTTATTATTTAAGACAATTTACCTCTATGAAGAAAAAAAAGGCGAGTATATAAGAACGTTTTCAAAAATAATTAATATATTATTAACATTTGAATATACTTTTATTAAAAAAATAAAACGGGTGAGCAAATATTAACGATTCAAAATAATTAATATATCATTATCAACAGATTATATCAAAATTTACAGTTTGCTGTTACACCCCTTAACCAACTATTCCCAAAAACAATTCTCCTCTTAAACTGCAGTTGGACAAATGCCTCCTGGGAAACACTGAAATCTGGGGCAACTATATTTCTATGGTTTAAAGAGGGTCAAGTAATTCTGAAATATGTACATCACTTGAATTGAGGGGCAAAATTTAAACTTGTTTCCGTAATCGTCTCATTTGATCACTGGCTTCTGCCTCACCTTTGCAAATTGTATATCTCCATTAAGAACAGAGACGATAAAACTCTCCACTTCTTCCATGTTCAGGTGACCTGCTAAAGCAGCAAACTTCCCCTTTCGAGGTTTGTAGGCTAACAATAGCATATCTGATGATTTGAACCCTGATTTATCAAATGCGTTGAAGAATGTCAATTGCCCGTTCGCATCTAAGAGAGCATAGGAAACTGAGTCCTTAGAGCCATAAGCTGAATTCCGTTTCCTCGTAAAGGATTTTTGAGAGACCTATAAGCAAGCATCAATCGTGCAGCAAACAAAAGGGTAAGATACACAAACCATGTTTCATCTTTTTTAGTTCCTCTAAAAACAAAAGCTTTATTTTGAATCAAGCAGCTCTACTTCCCATGAAGAATAGCACAATGAATTATTACTTCAACTTTAAGCTTAGAAAACCAGTTGATAGTGTGAGAAACTATGTGCTCCATAATATAAAATCTCGTAAATGTGTTCAGCTGGAGATGAAATAAGGTTCTGACATATTAAATGTAATGGACTTAATTTGATTAAAAAATAGATGGAAGCTCTCTTTCAAATAAATCATGATCATCCCATTCAAGTCCACTGCCTCAGGAAGATATTTCACGTAATATTTTACTTTATTAGTTTCAAACTGCCTTTAGGATATTCATATTAACTCATTAACTACTTAAGATTTCATCATTCTAAACAGTGAAAAAATTTTGAATAAAGAGGCATGTAAAAAATGAAAAATCTACATACATCTCTATTATAAATTAACAAAGTAATTAAAACATGTCATGAGAGGAAGTTATTAGTTACCTTAGATAAGATGGTCTCAAGTTTCTCCCTTGCTTTTGAAGATCTGAAAGCACCAATAATGCAAACTGGGATTCTCTCCCCACATAAAGCATCAAAATTTGAGCCTGTTAGTGAAGGTAGTTGTTCCTCAACAAGATCATCTTGCTTTCTAGCTTGACTAGATGCCACCTTCTTATTCTTTTTACCAAAACCTTCAAGTAAGGAACTTAGATCATGAATAGTGGATTGCAAATCCTTCACAGATATCCCCACTTTTAAGACATGTTTTTCCCCATTTGATAGCCAACCAACTATAGCTGGAAGTGCGTCAACTCCCAACTTCTTTACCATTGGATCTGTGACGCTATGAACCTAAAGATACAAAATATATATAAGCATCCATTATCTTATAAGAGGAATACTTCTGTTAACTTTTCCCAAAATTGTGTTAAGCTCCCCACCAGTAATATTTAGTTGGATACCAGCAAATAAATCATATGGACCTTTTTAGCATGGAAAAAATTATAGTAGTACCCTCACATGTATATTTTAGCCAGACCATCTTTCAATGTTCAACAGAAAAACTAACTTCATAGGATAGTTGGTAAGTCGGCAAGGACATACCTCTGCATCATTGAAAATGAAGCGTTTATGATATAGGCCACTAAGTACACGCCAGATAACTGGTGTATCCTTTTTGGTTGAAAGAAGCAAAACTTTGGGTAACTGTTCCCTATTACCAGAGGAAGGCTGAAGGTTTTTGAGGTCGATGCGTCTTGAAAATCTTGGCAAATGATCTTGGCAGAAAGATTTCAAATTCCTTAAAACTAAATCATCAGTGTATTCTACCAATGAACCCTGGTCGCTTGCTCTGTGTGAATACACAAATACTCTTGGCACTCGACGGGGATATATGCCTAGTTCAGTGCAGAAAGACTTTTCAGTTTCACAGTTTATACTTCCTACCTGTAAGAGAAAAGTAAGATAGAGATCATGTAAAACACTCAATCTAAAATCATAAAATATATAGAAGTACACAAGTACCTTTAGAGCTCCCTGCAATGAATCAGCAACCTCCTGAATGACAGATTCATAATAACTGCTTTCTTTCAAAGAGGGTTTGTAAGATAACAACAGCCAAGTCATCCCTTGATCAGCAATTTCTTTCTTGAACAACTTAGAGTTTACAGACTTGATGTTCTTGGGGGAGCTTGTAGAGCCAGATTGATAACTAGATTGAGACCTAGCAGAACCACCGAAACCACCAAACTGACCCCCTCCAAAATCTCCAAAAAAATTGGAGAAAATATCATTCAGGCCAAAGCCAAATGAATTCTGAGCACTGGGCCCGTCGAAGGAAAATGAGAATGATTTGGAACCTCCTTGCCCTCCCATATTTTGCCATTCATCTGGTCTAAATTTGAAACGACTTTGCCCTTGTCCACCTGTAAAATAAGTATATCCACCTTGATCCTCAGAAGAGCCAGCATCAAATCCAGGATTGCCCTTCTCATCTCCATACAGATCATAATTTTTTCTCTTCTTGTCATCAGATAGAATCTCGTAAGCTAAAGAAAACAAGAATAAAACTCTCAGATAATAACAAGAAGAGGATAGGAAGTATTAAGGGGACAAAACTAAGTCGAATTTGATTAATTGAACTTCTAAGACTTTAGAACAATTAGAAAATTACAAAAATGAGAACCCTCTTTTCATTGGACTACTGATTGATTTGGAATGACAATTTGATCTTCTCATGCTTAGAGGATTTCCCCAGGAAGCATTTAGTACAACTTTGTAATATTAGAAAACAAAGAAAAAACTGAAAATTTATCGAACAGAAACCAACATATATTGATAGGAAGTTATTTCTTCAGCAAGTAAAATGAGTGGGTGATGGAGACACTAACCATTATTAATCTCAGCAAACTTCTCTTGAGCACCCTTATTTTTGTTTTTGTCAGGATGATATTGAAGAGAGAGCCTACAAAAAGGTAATTTGGCCAGGAAGAGCCATAAGAATTAAGGAGTATAACATTCAAAAATATGGGTGACATCTTTGTGTGCTGCTGGGTATGCAAATGCATGCATATAAAAATAATTTGCATACAAGAAGCATGTAAGGACATTCAAATCAACATAAAAAGGATAACAAGAAACAATAAAAGAAGAACAAACATAAATCCAAGAGATAACTAGTATTGCATCAGATAATAATATACAAAATACAAAACTGAGTGTATAAAAGACGGCACCATCCAATTTTTTGACATATATTATCCTCTCAAACAAAAACCCCCACAACAATATTATGAGTACGAATTTGCTGTGTGTTTCAAATCAGATGTTATACCAAGGTACGTGGAATCTCCTAACTATGAATGCAACCATCATTTAAACATTTCAGCTTATCCATTTCCTGCTAAAGTGATATTTTCCAATTTATAAGTGGTCTCTAAAATACCGTTTACCCATGTCATTTCCATTTTTCTGTTTCCATACATTTTAGACATGTTCACATGCTATGCAACAGGTACACAAGGAACAAGGAAATCAAGCTATATAAAAAAAAAAAAAAAATTCAACTATCATGCATTGCCAGCGGCATTATCTAGATATTCAGGATACCCTCTTCCGCATAACAGAATGTCATCTCTCACTGAATCACAATCACAGTGGCCAATTCCTTCCCCAGCAAGCCCATTATGATGCATTCTAATGTTCCTTCAATCCACCACATGACATTTCATCAGGTCTTAAATTTAAGAATGGCTTATTCCAGTCAAGCCAAGGCTCAAACTCATACTCTCTCCAATTCAGTCCCCCATGATTTTAACATGGGTTAGGCAGCTAGCTATCAGGCTACAGTGATAACCACATTTTACTGAAGCAAAGCCATAATGAAAGAAAGTAGAACAAGTATTCTCAGTTCTTCATACACAAATAGATGCACTTAGAATATGAAAGATAAATTCGAAAGTTCAATAACTAAAATGCCAAAATTATTGAGAGAAGAGCTTGAAGGGAGAAAATACTTGTGGAAAGCTTTCTGTATTTCTCGTTGACTTGCATTTCGCTCAACCCCAAGAACCTGGCATGAACACATGATCTTCAGAAAGGTCTCGGACAGAATTGAGAAGTAATGAGATAAAAAGGCTACTACAATACAGTATTGTGAATTATAGTAATCCTAATATGTTGGAATTTATAGCAATCTGATTGAAATCTCACGGAAATAAAACATTCCAAACAAAATATGCTGCAAGATGTGAAGATCTAGCAGGCTGCACCAGATTAGCTAATATTAATCTTATTCCAAATAGTTAAAAGACACCACTTTTAAATTTTGTACATATTCAATAAATCATGTTCCTAATTTACTTTTAACTTCAAAAATCACCAAATAAAAAATAGTTACACCGGCTTCCTTATCCTCAATTCTTCTGAGAGATATCTTCTTTAAGAAAAACAAAATTACGCCTCACCCTACACCATACCAATCAAGTTCTTCAACTATTAGAAAAGCCAATGAGTAAGTCAATCAGCTTTAAACTCTTCTTTCAATAACGATAACACCACTTACTAAAAATATGAAACTCAAAATCAAATTTCCATCTTTAAATTGTCAATTTAACTCCAATTACAAACCTATCGGCCATAAATTGTTCCAAAATTGCGTCCAAATGAAAGTGATAAACAATTACAAGCATAATCCTTTCCAACAAATAATGCATATTAGGATTTCAAACCCACCATCGTTTGAAGCAATTTTACTTCAATATCATAAAATTGAAAAAGGAAATATAAACAATCGAACCGTACCTTGTAAGGATCAATTGTTTTGGCATCTCCGATTGACAGAACCAGAAGCAAAACAACGGTTATCGACAAGGTAAGACGCACATCCATCTTTTTTTCATCAGCAACAGAATCGAGCTTCGGATATGGAAGAAAAATTAGTAAAATTTATTACAGTTTCGCAGAGTTGCGCAATTTCCAGATGCTTCCAGTCTAACCGTATAATGCTGTTAGATCTACGTGGCGGATTATTGCATCTCCACGACCTCCGACCAATAGAATTGTTTGTTTATAATTTTTCAGCCATCAATACTATTTTCACGTCAGAATTAAATAATTTAAAAGTTACAATTTTTAAAAAATATTTTTTTTCCCATAAAATTTTAAAACAACTTTTTTCTTTTTAAAGAAAACTTTTTTAAACGATTGGTTGTTCTCAAATTGTAGATTCCATAAAATAATAGGAATAGAAGATGTTACGTCGAAAATAATTTTTTATATATTTGCAAAAGAGTTATTTAGTTACATTAATTATGGACACATAAACTAGAATCTACATTAGCATTAAAATGCTTTAACGACTCCAATACTAACATGTAATTTGGTGAATGTGTCACATAAAATATAATATTTATGTGACTAAACGGTCATCTATATAATATATAATAACAAGATTTTGGGCTATATTTAGAACTATTTCTAATTTGATGTTTTTAAATAAACTATACATTGCATTAAATTTTTCATAACATTTAAATATTTATTACCATTTTCTATAACATTCATATTCATTTTCAATTTAAAGAAAGAAATTTAAAATAAATAATAATAATAATAATAATAATAATAATAATAATAATAATAATAATAATAAGGAAAGTTCATATAAAAAGAATGTGTTACCTAATTTTAAACTATTTCAATATGGAAAGTTATAAATAATAATAATAATAATAATAATAATAATAATAATAATAATATAATAATAATAATAATAATAATAATAATAATAATAATAATAATAATCTATATAATATATAATAACAAGGTTTTGGGCTATATTTAAAACTATTTCTAATTTGATGTTTTTAAATAAACTATACATTGCATTAAATTTTTCTTAACATTTAAATATTTATTACCATTTTTTATAACATTCATATTCATTTTCAATTTAAAGAAAGAAATTTAAAATA
>CANUEY010143594.1:0-10754 GCA_948099555.1 Croton setiger | reverse complement strand
CATGTCATAAATCTGATGATGCTACACATGTCGCTGATTTGTTCTTTAGGGATGTTAGATTGCATAAAATTCCTAAAACAATTATTTCTGATAGAGATTCTAAATTCCTTAGTCACTTTTGGCATATGTTATAGGGAAAATTGGGGACTAAGTTGTTATTTTCTACTACTTGTCATCCACAAATAGATGGCCAAATCAAAGTGGTCAATAGAACTCTAGGGTCTTTATTGTGTGCTGTTGTAGGAAAGAATTTAAAAATTTGGGAAGATTGCTTACCTTTGATCGAATTTGCATATTATAGAAGCATTCATTCTTCTAGAGGTTATTCAGCATTTGATATTGTGTATGGTTTTAATCCACTAACTCCTTTAGATTTTTTGTCTATACCTTTGAAAGAGGTTACTAATATGGATGGCCAACAAAGAGCAGATTTAGTTAAATCCATACATGAGAAAGCTAGGTAGCACATAGAGGAGAAGAATAAGAAGTATGCTCAACAAGCCAATCAAGGCCAAAAGGTTGTGAAGTTTGAACCTGGTGATTGGGTTTGGGTGCACTTCAAAAAGGAGATATTTCCAAAGTAAAGGAAGTCCAAGCTTGATCCTAGAGGAGATGGTCCTTTTCAAGTACTTGAACGCATTAATGATAATGCTTATAAAGTGGATTTGCTAAGTAAGTATGAGGTTAGTGCAACTTTTAATATGGCTGACTTGTCTCCTTTTGAAAATGTAGGTCATGATTCGAGGACGAATCCTTTTGAGGATGGGGGGAATGATGCAAGCGACCAACGAAGCTATGGAGATGGAGCTCTCAATGATGCAAGCAACCAAGGGAGCCATAGAGATGGAGCTCTTAAGCTTACAATAGGACCAATGACTAGGGCACGCGCCAACAAGCTAAAAGTTCAATTGCAAATTTTTGTACAAGCTTTGATCTCACATGAACTTCAAGAAGATATGTTGATCAAGCATGGGGAAGAGCTTAAGGAGACACCGAGATGCTTATGCATGTTGCATAGCTAAATCATACAAATTGGAGCATATTTGGCTCAACTTACAAGTGGGGCCTGTCTGAACTCATAATTGTCTAAACCTTTTATTTTAATTAGTTTTAGGCCTGTTTTAAGTCCAATCCACCCTACATGCATTTAGGGTTATTTTGACTAGTTTTCCTTATGGTTTAGGATTTGGCAAAGGGTATTTAAACCCCTTTTAACATAAAAACGACAGAATGTTATTTTTTGAGTTTTATGAACTTTTTCTCAAGAGAGGAATCAGATTCTATGCTTGTTTTACTTTAAGGATTGATTCGACTTATTAAGTAAGTAACTTGTGGCATTAATTCAATTCTTTTTATCCTTATTTATACTCTTTGTTACCAATTCCTTGCTATTTTAGGGGTGAAGAGTTCTTTTAGATTAATTAAATTTAGGTTGGGAACCTTCAATTGATTCGGAGGTGATTCTTGCTTTGTTCTTGAATTGTTGCAGTATTATGTTTTAATCTTTTCAGATTCAATAGAACAACATTTCAAAAATCTCAAAACTTTTTATCATGTTGCAAAAAAGAATGGCTTAGTCATTTCAAAATCTAAAATTTATCTATTTCAAACAAAAGTTCATTTTTTAGGACATTACATCACTCAGGAAACTATAATTCCTATAGAAATATCTCTTAGAATTTGCTAATAAGTTTCCAAACCAAACCCGATTACAAATGTTCTTAGGAAACCTAAATTATGTTCTAGATTTTTCTCCTAACATAAACTGTCTCGCTAAACCATTACACGATAGGTTGAAGAAAAACCCTATTCCTTGATCAGATGAACATACTAAAATAGTCTAGATGATAAAAAAAAACAGGTCTAAAACATTCCATGTCTTCATTTAGTAGATCCATTAGCACCAAAAATAGTAGAAATGGATGCTAGTGAATTAAAATATGGAAGAATCCTAAAACAAATTCAAAATTAAAGAGAATGTATTGTCCAGTTTACATCTGCACATTAGAATGATTGTCAAAAGAATTATTCCACCATAAAAAAGGAAATTTTAGCAATTCTTTTATGCATTACAAAATTTCAAAGTGATTTACTAAATCAAAAATTTTTATTGCATATAAATTGCAAATCAGCAAAAGAAGTTTTACAAAAGAATGTTCAAAACATTGCATTAAAACAAATTTTTACTAGATGACAAGCAATTTTAAGTATTTTTTATTTTGAAATTGAATTTATAAAAGGAGATAAAAATTCAGTACCTAATTTTCTAACCAGAGAATTTTTACAAAACAGGATTAGCCAAAAATGCCACGAAAAAACAAAGGAAAAGAAACACAAAACAAAACTAATGCACAAAACCTCAAAACCCCTTCTACTGCTATACCAATAAAATCTTGGGTAGAGACAGTTGAAAAAGAAGAAAAACAAAATCCACAAAACGTCCAACTTGAATCCAGAACCATAGAATGGATTTAGGCATTAAAAATTTCAATGAACATCCTAAACTCATAACGGCCATTCAACAATCAATTGAGTTCAGCAAAACAACGACAAAATCTCCTTCTTCAGCAGAAGGAACAGGTATGATCCTTAAACCCGCTTTAGAAGCTTCGTCTTCTCAAAAAAAGATTTCAAAACCTCAGCAGGAGGCTTTTTGTTCAAAACCATTATGTTTACAAAAGCAACGGGCCCTTATGGCCCAAAACCTGTCTCAAAACAAGGACCTTATAAAATCTCTTTTCCTACAACCGGTTTTCTCACAAAATCAAAAAAACATCACAAAACACCTCGTCAACAAAAATATCAATAATCCAACGACAAACTCAACCAAGCCCAAATCCATATTTTCCCAAACAAGATATCCAATTCATTTGGACCTTAGAAAACAATTTCCCTCAAAATAACCCATATTCTATCATAGACAGTATATTTCCAAAAGGATGTTTTTTTAAACTATTTGACCTTTCAAAACCTCAACAATATTACAGGGCTATTTTGGAGGCCACAGGATCTATATCATTTATGGATCACTCGCATTCAAAATCAGATACAAATGTAGCATATTCAACAGCAAAATCCACGGAGTCCTCAGTCCAATTGATTAGGGTTCTACTTTACACCAACCCAAAATTTTTCCCACAAACTTCAAGACTACGATTAACAACTATAGGTTCTTCACCTATTGGGACTATCAACAAGCATGGTACAATGCATTCATGTACCAAAATTCAAAACATTCCCACACCTACTTATTCTTCTTTAATCTCAAAACATCTCCTGTCAATTTCCCAAATTGGTTTCATCATTGGTGGAAATTATTTGGAAGCATTCCTGAAATTTTATCTTTAGAAGTTCAAGAAAGCTATAGATTATTCGCAAAACACTACAAACGATCCGAAATTGATAAAAAATTCAAACCCCTTCTTAGTTTTAGTTCAAAATTTTGGGTTCCTTGGGTTCTCTATTAGATGTTTGAATTTCATCCCTCAGACTCGTTCACTGCCATTATCAGAAGATACAAAGTAAAATAGTGGTCCAAATTCAATGTTCTAAAAAACTTGAGACAAACAGCATCAAGACCTGGCCTAGTAGCCAAGGGTACCTGAAACTTGCTCCTGAGCATATGGCCTTTTTAGCTCAAAAATCATTTGCCCAGGCAAAATTAGCAACAGCACAAAGCGACAAAGAATTATTTAAAATAATGCAGCAGCTATTACAAAACAAGACTTCTTCAAAACCTGCTTCCAGCTCAGCTTCTTCAACATCTAAGCCTTTCATAAACCTAAAAGATGAAAATGAGGATGACTGTTTCGGCATATTCAACCAAGTTTCATAGTCTATTTTTAACTGTATAAAAAAAGTACTTTACTGTTACTGTTCCAAGTGGCAGACAAAAATATTGTTCAAATGGCAAACAAACACGCTCAGACAAAGACGCTCCATTACTGTTCAAGCGGCAAACAAAAGTACTGTTCAAATGTCAGACAAAGACGCTCCATTATAAACAGCAAGCACTCAGAAAAGAAAATGCTCCACTGCTGGTATTGTTAGTTTTCGATGGATTTGGATTTTTACCAAAAATATTTTAAGGTGACAAAAAATTTTTGGATGGTTTTGCGCGTGTTGCCGAACTAGTCGGTCTTAAAAAGTAATTTAGAGTCGCCACCCAATTTCGGGAAACTAATTTTTTAGTTTAAGAAAAATGACTCCGTTTTATTTTTGAAAAAGGCACTAGTCGAAAATATTTAGAAATCTGGGTAAAGGGGTAAGGTACGACGGTTTAAGTTTTACTTAAACCGCCGCCTGGCAAAAACTGGCCTCTTGGTTTGTTTTTCTTTCCAAAATTTTTGTTTTTGATTTAAAAAAAAAAAAACCTTGGCGTGTTTTAACTATCGATGTTCCTAATTGTCGATTTTCGGTCATTTACCAAAACAATTTCAAGCAACAAAGCAATAAAATGCGAAAAATTAAAGTGCGGAAATATAAATATTCATATCTGATCCCTAATTATTCTTTCTCAGCTTCGGAGAAAATAATTACAATTGAGTCCTATTGAATTACATTCTACCAATTGCAGCCCAAATTAATTATTTAAACCCCAAAATACCCCCCAAAAGTATTAAAATAAACATTTAAAATAAACATGCAAAATTACATAAAAGTGCCCTAATTTTTGGAAAATTACAATTTAGTCCCTAAAAATTGGAAAAATTATCGTCCAGCCCTTAAAACATGCATTACAATCTAAGGAATACATAAAGCATGTGAAATTAACATTTTGGAACTAAACATGTAAAATTACAATTTGATCCCTCAATTTTATGATAATTACCAATCTACCCCTTGACTTGCCTAACATGCTTAAACAGACTGTTGATGAATAAATAATAAAAATGATCATCAATATTGCAACAAGGCTCAATACAGTTTGCATTAAGAATGATAAAGCTAAAGATCAAAGTATATTCATGCATTGGAAGAATCAATTGCCAACAATGAACCAAACAATACAAACCAAGCTACAAATTGACTTCCTTAACAGAAAGGTACATAATAAACTGAATCAGAAGCTAAAAGTGCAATCTCAGAGATTAAATATGATCTTGACATATTCTGGATGACAGCATGAAGGATGAATAGCTACGACTGGAGCTGGTTTAATGAAGACTACTCATGGTAGACTAACATGGACATTTTAATGACATGAAGGGCCTAAACAGCAACATGTAGGAAAAATGAACATACTTTAGCACTCTAAAAACAAAATCCAGAAAGAACGACATGTGTTGAACATGACTAAGCAAGGAATTGTTAAACCACAGAAACCAGAAACAATCATTTTTAAATAGAAATCATACCTGGAATTGTGACTAAACACAGCTGGAACTAACTCCAAATTCACAAACACAAACCAGAGAGCATGATAATCTGAAGCTCAAATACAAAAAACAGCAACATGAATGTAACATAAGACACAGAAACAGTACATGACTTAAGCATGAAACAGAAATATTGAACAATTCACAGCACATGTTAAACCATTTACCCTCAATCAGGTTCCCAAGCATACGAACAGAATGCCATTTCCCAATCACAATAGAAACTTCAAGCAAGATAAAGTTAAACAATAAATCAAAAAAGAGGAAAGTGAGATTGGATTATACCAAATTTATTCAGAAAGCTTTAAATCCAAGCTGTAGGATCCTTCTCCACAATTTCCCAGTTCGATTACAAAGAGAAACGACAGAAATCAAATTTACAAACCACTCTCCCTCTCTGATTTTAATTATAAAAATTCCCAAAACCTCAAATTAAGAACCCTAATTTCTCTAATTTTACAAAAGAAATCCTAATTACAGAATCCCTCATTTTAGAACAAGATGAACCCTAAATTTAGAGAAGGGTTACTGGTTTCTTTCCACTTCTCTCTTTGGAAAATCCCCCTATCTCCTCTCTTCTCTCACGAATTGATCTTCCTTTTTGTAGGTAGAATGCTTCTGCCTTCCTTGTCTCTCTCCGCGTGCCTTTCTAACCTCCGCGGTCTTCCACGCCGGACCAGCTCTCCTTCTGCTCTGCTGCTGGTCTCCTCTTCGTCTGGTGGCCTCGCCAGTCTCCTGCTTTCTGCTTTTTCCTTTGTCCACCCTCATCTTCGTCCTCCCTTTCCATTTTTGTGCTTCTGCGTTCTATTCTTTCTTTACGCGTTGTCTTTCTTTTCTGTTTTATTTTTTTGTTTTTTCTGACCATGAAACGACATCGTTTCTGGCTGTGTTTTGCAGGTTGGAATTGGGCCGGGCAAACTGACTTGAATTGAACCAATTCGGTTCGATTCAAGTCCTAACCTCCTCCTCCTCTTTCTTTTTCTTTTACTCTTTTTTCTTCTCTTTTATTTTCTTCTCCTCTCTTTTCTTCTCTTTTTAATTCTTTTCTTTTTCTCTTTTTTTTTCCTTTTTTTTTTACACAATAACATTAAGTTAAAATTAAAACCTTAAATTAAAGCTTCTTTTTTTTTTTTTTACTTTTTCCTCTTCTTTTAACACAAATTAGAATAAAAATAAAAAAAATTTAAATTACTAAAATGAGGTAAAATAGAGTAAAGAATAAAATTCAAATTCAAAAATTAAAATTAAAAATCATTTAATCGGACCTTTTTGCATACAAAAAATTTAAAGAGAGAGGAAGAAATTTTGGTAATTGATTTAAAATCGGGAAATTCAGGAATTCATTGGGCTTCAAAAATTTGGGCATTCTTCTTTTAAAATTTTGAGCAAAATTGAGCGTCAACAACTGCAAAAAGTAAGCACTCAAAAAAGTAAAGGCCCATCACAAAAGAAAGCAGAAGATGCTCCACTACAAAAAGCAATTCCAAAAATTTATCAAAAGACCATTAAATTTATCTATAAAAGGAGAACTCTTCTGAAAGTGAAGATCATTTCATTTTGTATTGACAAATATTCTCTCTTCCTCCTTTTCAAAAAACTCTCTGAAAGTTCAAGTTTGTAACTAAAGAATTTTGAAGTAAGTTTTATGTAATCAAAACATTTGTATTCTTATAAATAAAATTTGTTTTTCATTATTTTCTTTTCATAATATAAGTATGCTCTCCACTCGCAGCTACTGCTGATCTTCTAGATCAGAAATCTGTTTGTTTATTTTATTTTAAGTTAGTATCATATCCAGTCGCTTATTGGTATCAGAGCCTTGGGGGTATTAGAGTAACATATTCTATATATTTTCTGAAAAGATTAAAGAAAGATTAGATCTTGAAAGTTAAGAGGATAGTACCTGGGTAGTAAGTCACATTTAGCCGACGGGTAGACTTTTAGGGCAGTGAATCCCTTGGTAGGGCTTGACAATCAAGTTTCAAAGTTTTCTTTAATTATTTTCGAAAATATGGAAAATTTATTTCTCAGCTCTTCTTCCTCTTCTACCTCATCCTCATAACACAACAAAAAACCCATTTAGATTGAAGAAATAATTATAGAAAATTTTCATAAATCAATTGATAAATGAAAAATTCCAAAAATTGCAAAAAATCAAATCTACCAAATCAAAACCATAGATTTTCTTAAAAGTGATTATACAATCAAAACTGAAGAAAGAGATACACCTCTTTCAAAATCACATGAAACAATTCATCTTCTTTCTAAAAAATCTCTTGAAAAACATAAAAAAAGGGATATAAGTTCATCCATCTCGGCTTAGTCCAAATAGGAATAAAACCATTGACAAAAGAAGGTTTAAATACTTCTATTGTTTGTGTCTTAAGAGATGGTAAGCATGATAATTTTCAGGATTCTCTGTTAAGTTCAGTTGAATCCAGCCTTTGCCAATGACTAATTTTTATTTTTTTTATCACTATCCAAACTTTACGGTTTCATTATATGATCCAAATGTTTTAAATACTTTAGTATTACAAATCAAAACTCATAACTATAAAATGATGGCAGGATCTATCCCTGCAGCACTAGTTTTAAAATCCATTACAAAGCAATGTATTCAGCTTTTGCATCAACATGAAACTTTAATACTACACAAAAGGGTGAAATCCTATTTTTACAAACAGATCTTTCAAAAGCAAACACTGTAATTCCAAAATGTATTAAATGAAATAATATAACTCTTCCTGATGAATGGATACTAGAAAGAGCTACTACTCCTATAACCCCTGAAAATTCAAAACCTAACATAAATATAAGACAAATTACACAATATACAGATGACAAAGTAAAAATGAGTTTGGACAGGCATAACCCTAGAAGACTTTCAGACGCCAGTTCTGCACAAAGTTAAATATAAAACCTCCTTCAATTATTTATGCAAAACCTAGGTACTTTTGTTTAGATCTGCCTAGTACTTCTTTCCAAAATGTTGATTTTTCCACAAATATTCTCCACCAAGTTTATGAAAAAACTGTTGAGGAAGAAGAATAAGAGCATTCACCAGCCTCACCTTTGTTTTTAGCTATAACAAACAATATCCAGAATGAGTTAAATGTTATTGAAAAGGAATTTGAAGTAAACAAAAGGTTTTTACATGAAGAATTTATAGTCCTCAAAATACACAAAAACGAAAAATGGTTTTCAAAAATTTTCTTGAAATTAGGAATGAAATCCAAAAAGAATTTTATGATTTTATTTCAAAAGAAAAAATTCATATTTTATTCTTTGAATGGTTTGAAATGTATACTTCAAATAAAAATATCTTCTACCCCTTCAAAAATAAAAAACAAATCAATCATGTTACCATGCGTAACAAAGCCCCTGAATGGGAAATGACTACCTTAGTGGCAGTAGTAATGAGTAACTGAAAGGTAGGTAAGTATTGTGTTTGTAATTGGGATTGGTAAACAAGAATGAGGTTTTTAATGATTATGTCAACCTGTTCTTGTTCTGAAGGTCGGTTAATCATTTGGGTGGCTTTTGCCCTCCATCTCGTAAGGAACGAAGAAAAGGGTTCATTATTCTTTTGCTTGGTGGTTTCAAGTTCTCTACGGGTCACATCCACCTTAATGTTGTAGTTGTATTGGGTATTAAAGGCATTGCAAATGTGCTCCCAGGTTTTGATCTTGGATCTATCCAAACTTAACCATCTCAAGGCAGCACCAGTAAGGGATTGTTGGAAAAGTTGAGCTAGGAGCTCAGTACTTAAGCCAAAGGGGTTTAAGGCTCCCACATACATCTTTAGGTGGGTCTTAGGGCAAGAAGTCCCATCAAACTTGTCCATATTAGGCGTCGGGAAACAAAGACAATGAGTCCATGTCCACAAGTTCTTTGTGGGTTTTCAGGGTAGTGATTGATCTTTTTAGAGCCTCATGTTTTTCTTTCATCTTTTGAGACTCCGACTCAATAGTTTTAGAGGGTGGTTTCTAGATTAATGACAGGGGTAGTAGTGGTAGGTTCCTTTCCGGAAGTTGAGGCTCCTTTTGCCGCAATTCCCAATTTAGATAGAAGGGCATCTTTCTGGTTTGCTAGGGCTTCCGTTATCCTAGCTTCCATCCTGACTTCTATCTGGGCATTGATCTCATCGGCTTGTTCCTTGAATAAGGCTCGAATATCGTCTAAGGAGGCCATTGGAGAAGGTGTAGGACCTGTTAATGATTCGGGAGTAGGTGATGGCACTTGTGGGGTAAGTACCTGAATGGATAAAGGGAAAAAGGATTAGGTCTTTCTTTGTGTAGGGTGTGGTAAAAGATAAGGTAGGGTGTAGGGTAGACTCTTTGTCCAATTATGGCATTATTCTTAATGATTCATTCATTCCCATTCCTTCCCTTTATTTCTTCCTTCCTTTCTTTATTAATTATTTTCTCACTCTTGGTTTTTCCACTCTTTTTTTTTATTCCCTCCCTATTTATAGGTGGTTTGTATGGTATGAATGCATGAATGCATACATCTATCACGCCATAATTCATTTTAATGTCATGGGATGAATGTAAAGGTCCAATCAAGGGTATCCGAAGGGGAAGGTTCTAATTTTCATGAGAAAACTGAGTGGCTAATAGGGACCCTTAAGCGCCTAGAGTAAGGATATACCTAGCCACATGTGAAACAAAGAGTTTTGCATGGGTCCAGCAATACAACTTACTCTTGGGCCACCACTAAAAAAAAGATTAGGAGTGGTTTTCGGCACCAATGTGGATGATCATCAAGGAGATGTGCCCATCTAGCGCTACTTGATATCTTGACTCACAAAAAGTTTTGTAGAGAGAGAAGAAATTCATTTGAAATCATATTTTTTATGCTAAAAAACTCATCATCAATTTTTTTTTTGAAAACGATGCACATCAGATGCAAATGCAATTTATTTTTTTTTTTTAAGTCCAAATCTTCTTCAAAACTTCTTTAGGAAAGATCACTTGTTCCTACAAAAGAGGTTAGAAGAAGAAAAATGCAAAGGATATGAATGCATTGGTAACCCACACTTAACTTTAGTTAAGTCTCTTATCCCCAGTAGAGTCGCCAGATTATGAACCCTTACCGGCGGAAGCGCCCTTCCGAGCCTGCCGGGCCAATCCGAGAGGGAATTGGTTGGCCAGGGATGTTCACTCAGGGTGAATATGTGTGTGTGTAGATTCGCCACTTAATTTATTTTGTTAAAGGGGAAAAATTAAGAAAGAACCTGATGTAAGCCAGGAACCACCTAAGCTAGCCAATGGACCTATCACAAGGAACATGGCTAAGAGAATTCAAGCTAGGATGAACTTATGGGCTCAAGGGGAAGTCACAAGAAGGATCCAAGATCAAGCAAGTATGTTAATG
>CANUEY010143455.1:0-29047 GCA_948099555.1 Croton setiger | reverse complement strand
TAAAAAGCGTTCTTCTAAGGGTCTATGTGAATTAGAGACATCAGCAACATCGCTAAGCAAAAAGCCCACGGGTTTCTTCAAAAGGCTCCGAGGTTGTTTTCGCCGAACAAGTGTGGTGGCGGGGAAGCAAAGCAGCCTCTCATGGAAGCGTTTTTCTTAGTCTCTGCTTCGTATATCTGAACTACAATGAAATGCTGCGAAAACTGCAGCATCCAGCCCAAATCTGATATCGGCGGCACGCTTAAACGCACGATTGAATTCAATCTCACAACACCAGACATGTATTTTATCTTTATCTTAAGGTGATGCTAATTACAGTTCAAACCACACTCTTCTAAAGTAGGGCCATCCGACTTGGCGAGAAATGGATCAACACGAACCCACAGAAGGGAGAAGATGGATGCAAGTAAAATAGACCAGACGATAATGATTGTGGGAGTTCTGTTCTGTCGACCTAGCATACCCTTTAGGAAAGGATATAGATGAATTATCACCCAGAAAGCAAAGAAAAGCTTACCAAAGAGTGGCCCCCAAGACTCATACCCATTATTTATTGCATTTGAGATACCAGCAACCACTCCAATCAGGTTTATTATAAGCAATGTCGTAGGTGGAATGAGTAATGTTGTCCATTTAAAGGCATAAAGCTCTGAGAACTCTTCATCATCTCCTCCTTTTGATGTCACTGTGAAGTTTGTATCAACACCTGCTAAAACCTTTAATAAACCTTGGAAAACTGCAAATAGATGCGCCGATACCCCTCCAATCACCCAAAATTGTTCATTTCTCCACCAATCATCAATCCCAACTCCACTCCATCTCATTTCCATTATACTTGTTGCAAAAATACAAATGAAAAGTGACATAAACCACAAGCTTGCAACGTTGCTCAGCTGCAATGAGGGAAATAATTGAAAAGAAAAAAAAATTAGATTTGCATGTCGTATTCACATTTTTTGAAGCGGCATTTTGAACTAAAAACAGTTCCATCTTCTCTTATTATATATGATTATATTACTATGAACAGCATACCTCTGGAGTGATAAATTTCCCAGTTAGCAAACACACAGCAGGAAGAGTACAATACGCCAGCAGAGGAATAGATGTCAGTGGATATACTGTAGCATTTATATAAGAAAAACGCTCTAGCCACTTCAGACCTCCACCGTAACCATACCAAAGAGGACAGTGCCTGCTTAAAAATATTTCAACTGATCCAAGAGCCCACCTAAGGACCTGGTGCAGACGATCGGAAAGATTGATGGGCGCAGAACCTTTAAATGCAGGCCTGTGAGGAATGCAGTATATTGATCGCCATCCATGGCAATGCATTTTAAAACCCGTCAATATATCCTCTGTCACAGAACCATAAATCCATCCAACCTGGAGATTGAAAGAAATTTTACTTTGGATACAAATCTAAAAGTTGTGATTAATATACACATTAAAATATCCACTATATTTTAAAAAAATTTCCTACCTCTTTTCCCCATTCCGTTTTATCTTCATAGCCACAACCAATAACATGGATGGCTTCTTTAAGCAAAGATGCAGGGCTGGCACCTTTCAGTGTACCACCATCCTCTAGCAAGGTTGATGCCACAAACACAGGAGATTGTCCAAACTTTTTTTCCAATTTACTTTCAGGTACTACAGAAACATTCTCATTTTCTACTCCTGCATTGAAATCTTTAAATTTAGCATAATGCAAAAGAAAAAAAAAGAACAAATTTTGCAGTTATAATAAGTGTTACCTTCAATTCCCTCCAAAGCATTCACAGGTTTAGTCGTCCCTGAAGACTTCTGCTTGATCTCAGATTTAGGCTTGTCAGTCTTCTTCTTCTTTCTCCTTCCAGTACAACAACATGCAGAGCACCACTTAGGCAAGCAGTTGCATGTCCTACTCGGTGGTTTCTTTGCTTTTGGAGCATCAAATCCGTAGAATGCCTGTCTTCTGAACACACATCCAGTGCCAACGTATATAGGTCCTTGAATGCCATCCAAACCTTTCATGTTGATCTGTATTGGAATGAAGGATTAGATTGTGTACAGGAAAAGAACAACTAGAATAAAAGACCAGTAAGCAGGTTCAAATAAACTAATGCTTACATCGAAAAATACAGTATTCCGGTTGGCATATCGATCATGCCTGTCAATACCATCAAACCTTTGAGGGAATTGGACATAGCATACTCTCTTTCCAAGCAAAGGGTCCATCATGAAACACATTGCTTCTCTAATAGCCTTACTATTATTGAAGTAGTGATCACAATCCAAATTCAACAAATAAGGAGCATTTGTGAGCACAGCAGATACCCTAACCTGTTTGATGGATCAAGAAGTTTTACATAAAAACAATATCCTGCCAACTATAAAATTTGAGTAGAGTACTAAAATGTTCGGTATGTTTTTTAACTTCCTTTATAACTCACCAAAGCATTCATTGCTCCAGCCTTTTTGTGGTGGTTAAATCCAGGGCGCTTTTCTCTGGAAACGTACACCAGGCGTGGAAGTTCATTTCCATCTGTATCAAGCCCTCCACTTTGGCCAAGGAAAACCTGTAAAGCATTGATAACACTTGTTATTCCAGAAAAGAATTCATTCAGTCAACAAAATTGAATGAAATCAATATTCACATACCTGAATCATCCCTGGATGATCACGCACATTATTTCCAGGCCATGGAGTACCATCCTGCATTGTCCACCCTTCTTCTGGGACCTTTTGTGCCTTCGCGACCAAAGCATTGATACGGACTTTAAACTCTTCATATTCTCTCTGCAATTCCAATAAGGAATTAGTTACGAGTACTGGCCAACTGATACAGACTCAGAGAACCAGGAAAAGATGAGGAGAATAAATCTTGATGGTGAAACTACAGCACCTTCATTGCTCTCCTTTCCTTCACAAATGAAGCTTGCACTTTATCTTTGAGATAATCTATCTTTTGAGCAAAATAGAATTCTGGTGCCCTTGGTTCAATATTAAACTTCTTACAGAAAGGGACCCACTTTTTTGCAAATTCAGATGTTTCTGATAGTGCTTCAAATGTCAGCATAGCAGCACCATCATCAGAAACATAACATGAGACCTTGTCGACAGGGTAATCCACTGAAAGAATGGAAAGAACCGTGTTTGCTGTCACCAGTGGGGGTTCCTTCAATGGATCAACTGTACTTACAAATATATCAACGGGAGAGAGTTGAGATGGCTGGCCCTCCTTATCATATCTAAGAAACAAGGAAATGAACAAATTGAGCCAAAAGTTTACTCAACTTCACACATAAATATAACAGGGATAACAGCAAATGACATTATTGGTTACCTTAGAGACAGTCGATCCAGATAAGTTTCCCTGTCGATAGGGAGCCACTTCGGGAATTGATCAAGGATCCATGAAGCAGCAAACCAAATCTCACAAATAACAGATACAAGCCACAATGCATATGCATCATTCACAGGGTGTGTGACTCGATAATGGAAGAAGAATCCAACAACTACAAGTCGAAGAATGATGATCATCCGGTAAGGATTGATTTGGCTGGAAGAAATAGGTAATTTTCGTGATAATGGTTGCCTAGCCTCGTCCATTCTGATCCATGAGCAACAAATTTCAATTACATAATTAGCAAAATCAAGATGTTATAGCCAGAAATGGAATTTTAGAGGGGAACAGAGAATAAAATAAAAAAATATTGAGTCGTGGTTAAGAAGCATGAATTTGATAAAGCAAAATAATACTGCAACGGACATAATTTTGACATGAAACTTCACGTTAAAAACTATACAATTTACAGAAGCTCATTGCAAGCATAGCTGCAACTACAAAGGGTACATATGACTGAATGTAGTTCATATTTGCAACGAGAGAAATTGAATCGCGAAGGGGAGAAGACGAAGAGAAATCATAATCAATGATGTCCATATCAACTAGTTGGGACTCCAGTTAATCATGGAAAAGAGGAACCACTATTTTTATGCAAGGATAATGAAGATTGGAGTAATCATAAATAAGCTCAGATTTAAAGGGTGCTTACATTGGCAGATCAGGCGCATCACCATCATAGTCAAACTCTTTGCCACCATTTTCATTCTTCATCATCTGCAATTTATCTTGTTTTTGCTTCCAACTCTCCATCCTCTCCTTCCAAGCAATACTTCCATAGCCATAAGCACTCAAGTCCTTAGAAGGATCCATGGATCTAGGTTGCACTGCAGACAGATACATGAATTAAGCAATGCTGTTGTAGAGAAGCAGCAGAAAAGAGCAAAGATCCAATCGATTGAACAATCACCAGGGAATGCATGATCTGAAAAGGGAAGAGGGTGGATTCTTTTGCCGCCGCCGCCGCCACCATTAGACATGTATGAAGGGACCAAAGCATGTTGTTCTGGAGGAATGTCGTCCACCTGCATCGATATGATGGATGGAAGTTTAAAATAAGCAAATGTGTAGCATTTTGAGAAGAATATATAGCTAAGAGTAATGAAATCGATACCGTTTGACCGTCGGTGAGGAGAGGAAATTGGGGCGGAGGATGCAAAGGTTGATGATAGAGATCAGAATTTTCAGAGTAGAGACCATAGTGAAGCATAGCCTCCTGTCCAAGAGGATGCTGTATGTCCCTTCTACTTCTTGTAGCGTCAAAATTGAACTCATTATCCAAGTCATCAACATCGTCTTCCTCTTCGTCTCCGGCAACTCTGGCACAGCCTGCGCCCAATTTGATTATACAGTTTCAAATTTGAAATCAAAACATACAGAAATCAAAAAAGAAGCGGACAAGCAAGTTGCATTTACCTTTGAGTCGCTTGAATCTGGTCTTACACTGAGGACAAACTTGAGTTCCTTCTTTACGCTCGTACTCATAGCAAGTTCTGCAGATTGGGAAGGCGCACTCATTGCAGGCCACAAACAGCTCTCCATCCACAGTTAACCCGACATCGTCTCCACATATATGGCATATTTGTCCGCTCAACTGCTGTATCTGTTTTGGCTGCAAGAAAACAATTGTTAGTTAAAAAAAAAAAAAAAAAAAAAAACAGTGCAGTGTGATCCGGAAAATGAAAAGACAGTAACAAAAAAAGGCAGCTTACGGCAGATTCACCATCGCGACGGATGACAACGAGCTCATTCCTGTTGTGAGAGCCGGCCACCAAGCCTGCACTCGCTTCCATTGGCCTCTCTATCTGTCTCTCTCACAATGTAATAATAGAAAAGAGACCGCAGATTTCAACTTCAGATCTAGCAGAAGGAAGCAATTCCTTTCCTGTCATTAAAAGAGAGGAGCGACAGTGACAGAGGCAAAGCTCAATCTAATACTGCTATTACTCATCTGCTGCTGACTGCTAGAAGAAGCTTTACTTGCTTCTTCTTCCTTTTGCTTTTCAGAATTTTCTTTACCTATTTCTTCTTCTTCTGTCTCAAGTCTCAGCTTCTCAATCAAATGAATCAAACAATTAAATTTAAAAACTCACACCTGTATTCAACAATCCCAATTATTCCTTCTTATTTATTAACTAATTAGATTTTTATATCAGCAGAGTAAAAAACTAAAAAGAGTATGGCGGGCAAAAAGCTACTATGCAAAAAAATGTGTTTTTTCTCTTTCCAACTTCTCCGCCGACACTACAAAATTATCGAGTGACTAACCCTCCTAATGCTAAAATTAATAAAATATTATCATATGATTGGTGTACTAGTGTATCTTACGAAAATATCTTCCAACGTGGTAGCCGAATCACCGATTTTACCAATGATTCTATCTTTCACCTAATTATAAACAAAATGACTATCCTTTTTTTTTAATGAAAATGGACTTTTCTAATCAAACAATATAAACTCTTTTTTTTACAGTGTATTATGCGCTGGCTACACTTTAGTGTTTGACCCCACCGTCTTTCCCTTTCTCCCAGTCACTTTACTAGGTCAATTCTCAAATATTGCAAGGCTCATTAGTTACCGTAATCTGTAATTCAGTGTATCTTATATATATATATATATATATATATATATTTGCTTACTGAAGTCAAATGTACAACTAATAGTAGTACCATGACATTCCTGGAAAAAAAATTACTAGCTACTAGGAAAGGGATAGGCCATATCAAGTTAACTGTAGTGTATAGCAAAGCTTACTTGGGAGGAAGAACAGATACAACAACTCAGCAAGCGCAATCCACCAATGAGCATTAAACAAGTGGCATTAATATAATTTATTTATTATATAAATAAACGTGATGCACTATCTCCCTCTTTAATTACTACTACTTCTTTCTAATCGTTCTCTTGCTCTTTATCTTTCCTTTGCTGCATTTTATACAAATTTTGTTTCTCTTGTTTTCTTTATTGTTAGTTTTCACCCCCAAAATTAAATAAAAATCCCAAAATCAAAAATTCAAAACACACAATAAATAAACTTTTTTATTTTTTACAAAAAGAAATGGCAGAAAAATAACCAATCAGGTTGATAGACAATGAGGAGAAACGGTTGTTAAATTCAAATTTGTGCATTTGTATATTTCTTTTATAATTTTTTTTGGTTCCCGTTAATTATAGTTACAGTTACGGAGAAAAACTCAAACAAAAATAACAAATTCAAGTTAGTAGAGAAAACAAAATCAGAGCAAAGGACTAGTGATGATGATGAGCTTTTGAACTTCGGATTGTATATATCAAAATGGTCAGATAATGCAATTTAACTCATAGTGAAAGATTATATTTTTTTTAAAAAAAAAATCATGGTGAAATATTAGAGAAATCTAATTCTTTAGAGTTTTGATGCAATTTTTTTCAATTTTCATGAAATAGAAAGAGAAAAGAAAGAGATATTAAAGGCTTGTAATGTTTTTTTCTTAAAGAGTTGAAGGAAGGCCTGTAAGTAATTGAGGGTTTTGAACATGAGAGAGAAAAAGAAAGAGATAGAGAGAAAAATGAAGAAGAAGAGTAATTAAAGAGAGAATCACGTGTGCATTTTATATCAATTATTTATATAATAAATTATATTAATGCCACTTGTTGAATACTCATTGGTGGGTTACAACAGTTCAGCTTGCTGAGTTGGTGTATCTGTTCTACTATTTACGAGGGTGGAATGGGACCGCCAGAACCAGAAGACTGAAAAAAATACAACAGTGTCGTATAATCCACAGCTAGCTGTATAAGTTGAATTAAACTAGTCGGTACAAAAACGACAAGCGTCCGGTTGGTAACAGGTGAGGTGTCGTGGCGTGGCCCTCCTGTCATTTTACTTCTTATTTATGATTTATATTTATATAATTGCTTGCCGCTCTTAGTAAGTATACTACCAAAAAATTAGTAGAGTATATCCCAATAAAAGTAATATCGATTTGTTTTTGCCTTCTTCTTTCTATCACTTCGTCGGTTGCACTTGGGTTAGCACTGAGCATAAAACTGAACTGAAAACCTAAAATTCACCAAAAACTAAATTCATATAAAAAATCGAATCAGTAGAAAATGAAACAAACCGAACCAATGAATTTCAATTCGGTTACCATCAGCTTAGTTAAAATTTGAGAATTTACAACCAGTTTCAAACAATAGCAAATTCATTAAAAATAAATAAAATAGTATCATATAGCATCTATTTTAATCATTAATAAAAATAAACTATTATATATTTTCGTTAATTAATAAAATGTTATATTTTTAGATGGTCTATAATATTTAATTAACCCATTTAATTTATTTTTTTCTTTTTTCCCTCCGCCATCAATTCTTCTTCTATTCTCTATTTGATTCAGCTTTCATTTCATTGAGATTTATTCTGATTTTGTCAACCTTCATTGGAAGTGTTTTTTATTTTCAAATGCAAATTACTTATGTACTTCTTCTTTGTTTTTGATTTCATCATTTTTGTATTTCTTCTTTGGTTTTTCATTCTTCTTCTCTATTTTGATTGTTTGAAGGCGGCGTTGTTTTTGGTTCGTCAATGAAAATTTGTTTCATCTTTTCTTTTTCTGTTCATCATTGCTAATTTTTTGGTTCAGCATTGCAATTTGTTTTATTTTGTTGCTGCTGCTCCAACAATCTTCTTCTTCATTAGTATGTTATGTTTGTTTATGTTTCAGTTTTTTACTCTCATTGTTGTATTGATTAATTTGGTTGTTTGCTTCAGCCTTTATGTTTCATCAGTAATTTTCTTTTTCATTGATGTTTGCTTCATTAGTACTCATCTCAGCCTAGTACCCAGCCTGCCTTCATTAAACGATTTTACAATGGTGTATACGAAGTATATATTTTTCATATATACTGATATATATTAGTATATATATGTTGTATATACTATCATATATATTTATCCATTTTATCATGTGTATACATTATATATACTCAATTTAATGTACTCAGTTAACTAGTGTTTAGATTTTTTTTAGATGTGTTATTTTATTAATATATATATATATATATATATATATATATATATATATATATATATATATATATATATATATATTATTTGGTAAACCATCTTGTCTCTAACTACAAAGCTTTTGCCTTTTTTATTTTAATTTCAAAATATTAACTTTTAAAGGCTAATTACATTCTGACTCCAAATTTTTCTATAATTTCTATCAAGTCTCTTATGTTTTAAAAATATTCTTAGGGGTCCATCTAATTTTCTGGTTCTCAATTTTGGGATAATTCAGGGGATCATATTGAAATAATAAAAAGATGGGTAATTATGTACATTTTTTCATTCTTGCTAAAAGTATCTATATATTTCATTTTGTATGTCAGAAATATACTTGGATGAATCAAATTTTAAAATTGTATAAATTTATTGTATATGGATAGTAGAAAAAATTTAAATATAACCGGTTCATATGTATTTTTATATTTTATAGTTTTTTAGTTTTATTATTTTTAAGAAATTATCTTTACAATCCTCAATTTGTTGTATTCCAAAACTATATTAAGTATCCAATTAGTATAGAAACACAAACGATTTTACTTAATTTCATCGGTGCGCTAATAAAATAGCAAATACATCATTCAAACTAAAATTACAAAAAATTTAGAGATAATTATTTACAGGTCTCTAAGATTTTGCGCAATATATTCCGAGATTTTTCTATTTTGGAAATTGTACAAATAGATTCTTATGGTTTCAAAAATTGTACTATTAGGTCATTCCGTTTAGAAATACCGTTAATTAAAAAAGTCAAACGATTTGGATTAAATTTTTTAAAAATGACAAAACAATCCTCCCTTATATATTAGTATTAATTTTCCCTCTTTCATCTCTCTTTCATTTTCCCTATTTTATCTCTCTCTCATTTTCCCTTTTCATCTCTCTCAATTTCAGTTTCTTCACAATTGAAAGAAAAAATTAAGTATTAGAAGCATAAATCGAGAATAAAATAGAACATCCAAATCAAATGGAAAACACAAATTGAATATTTAATTATCCAAAGAAATTGAACAAAAAGAAAATTAATTCAAAAGCACAACTTCGAACAAATCCCAAAAACAAATACTAGAAAAGAAAAAAAGAAGAGAAGAAATCAAACACTTCAAGATGAATTTTCAGATATGTGTTGTCGGCGTTTGGACCCTTTATGCAAGCATACTAGTCTTGTCGTTCGGTCATAAGCATCGATGTAACCCACCTACGCGAGTCACATAAGTGAAAATTGATCGTAACAGTGATGAAAACATCGAACAACATTTTGCCAATTGCATTTGCGGTCATGAACGATGAGACAGTGCACAGCTGGAAATGGTTTCGAAATACTTAAAATTGTACATTATTGACAATCGGTGGACCTGAATTATCTCTAATTGTCACCTAGGAATCCTTTCTGCAATGTACATGATGCTGGAGAAATATCTAGAAATGCAAGTCCACTGATTTCACCTTGAGCACATAAAGGCCAACATGTGTAATAGATGGAAGAGTGAAGAAAATTTGTCAACAAGTTGGTACAGAGTTGCAAGAGAGCAAGTATTGAGCTACATGGACAAAGTTGAAACAAAATTACACAGGAACCCACTAGTATTTGCAGAACATCGATCTAGAGAAATGGACTCTTTTCACTGACGGTTGTCGTAGATGGGGTTTGTCAACCACTAACAACTCAGAGAGCATCAGTAACATTCTAAAAGGAGCTCATCACTTTCCAATTAGAGCTTTGGTTGAATCGTCATTGGAGAAGACAATTGTAATATTTTAACGGGACTTTGCAAAAATAGAAAGATGTCAAACTGTTCTCACACCGATCCCTATGCAATAATTTATCAGGTACATACAATGTTCCAGGGCGCATACCATAACCTGCTGGAATCGAAATATAGGGCTATATAAAGTGGTAACAGGAAATGACAACATATAACTGGTATAATACAAAATTCAGAATTGCAGCTATGGAAAGTGGCAGACTTTTAAAATTCCCTGTTCACGTGCAGTTATTGTAGTTTTGTATAGAGGTAAGGATCCCTTATGACTTGTTGATAAGTTCTACACTATAAAAGGATGGACTGCACAGTTCGCTAAAAACTGCATCCCCGTTCTGGGTAGGGATACATGACCTCAGCTAGAATGGAGTCTATGTATGGATGACTCCAAAATGATTCACCATGATAGGCCGGGTTGAAGGAGGGTGAATTGAATAAAAGAGGCGATAAATCATAGCCGCAGGCAGACTAAAAGAGAGCCACTTTGTAGTCATTATAGAAACCCAGGACGTAATGCTAGATCATACTCACTTTCTTATTCTCCTTCAGACAGAGCTCCTATTTAATTAGATTTAAATGTAATTGTAATATATATATATATATATATATATATATATATATATATATATATATATATATATATATATAAACTATACTATTAAATTAGCTTTAAACTAATAGTCATACATAAAATAATACCAAAACATATTAAATACAAAAACTATGCAAATTACACATATCTACAAGTTCTGGCACATGTAATCAACCTGATCTTAGTATCCAGAAAAATCTTTAACATATGAACTCCCAAGATATCGTGGAGCCTTTTTAGCCCTAGGCTGCCGATGTTGGGCTAACGGATGAGTTTGCTCGTTAGCAACATCAACACTATCCAGATAATTATCATTAGGATAATGCTCATCCACATCATTAGTCTTCTACGCTTACTGATCTAGGGTGTGTTCCAACGCTTAATGCTTCTCCGTCTCCATAGCTGCAAATGTCTCATTCATATCTAAGACTGTTTACAAATCTTCATACGATGAATGATCAAACTGCTAAGATGATGTCACTTCTGCAAGATGTGGGAGGCCGACTGGCTGAAGGTATGCTGCTTTAGGGGTCACTCACCGCTTACGAGCCCTAGTCTGGAGCAACGAACGTCTGACTAGGCATGATGTCCGGCTGCGCCTGATATACTTAGAAACTGCGTCTTAATTGATCGCGTATGCTTTTGACCATCCAAGCAATCTTTAACTGCCAACGATCAATGGAAACGCCGGGCCAGCAAATCCTCAACTATCTATAAGAGCTCCTGTGACACCCAAAACCTAACCTTACGTCGTCCCGACATCATTTTCATACATTATGTGCATTTTCATTATAATGCATCATGATTTGATTTGATAATTAAGTTAAATATGAATTATATGTTTTGAATATGATAATATGTGATTTGAATAAGAATTACAAGCTATGTTATAAGCTTTTTTGCCGTCGAAAGACACAAACAGAGCTAATTAGGGTTTTTGGACCCGCGCGACCGGAAAATGCCGAAATCGCGTAAAATATGAGCCAAATGAATTTGATATTTTGATATATGTTTATTAACAAGTTTTAAAGAGTTTTCGAACCCTAAGTTTGCGACAACGTCGTACGGTTTTGGTTCCGCAAAAATCGTTGAGGTTACGAACTCGGTTTAGGGGACTGAGCGAACCGTGAGCAATTTTCGGATTCCGATTTTTATGAAACTTCAGACACGTGTTCTATATATTATTTTGACACCAAAATGTATTTAAAATGGGTGTTTGAGTGTGATTATAGGCTAGAATTAAAGGTTGAAATATTAAATGAAAAGAATGAAGAATATTTAAGTGTGAAGTAAGGTTTAAAGTGATAAAACTTAAGTTTTATGTGCAAATTTGACCCAAGCAGCTGTTGGGAATTATTAGGACTTGTAATAGGTGTTGGAGAGGCATATTTTGGCGCTAGTTCAGTGGGAAAAAATAGAAAGAAAACATTGGGAAAGAGAGGAAGAAGAAGAAAGAGAGAAAAGGAAAGAGAAAGGAAAAAAAGAAGAGAGAAAAGAGGGAAATCTTTGTAAAACCTTCAATCCAATTATTCTAACATGTTTTTAGGTTGTATATGAAGTGAATTGAAGTGTTAGATTGATTAGAAAAGGGTTGGAAATCGTGGGAGAAGAGAAACAAAATTCTGGGTTCAATTTTGGGTTTTCTGGGCAGTCTTGAGATAACAACTTTGGAGGGTTATATCTTCCAAGTGGTGAAGCTTATATGAGTTTGGAATATATGGGTTGATAGAGGGTATGTTTTTGTAGAGTTTGGTCGTTTTAGTTTGTCGGAAAACCATCGAAGGTGGCCGGAAAAGTGGTTGGAAGTTGGGTTGAGAGATAGGCAAAATCTGGATTCTAAAACAGTGTTGAGGAGCCAACTTTGGGGACTTATATCTTTCAATCTAGAGTGTTGCTGGCAGTTTTACTCTGATAGTTAGCTAGAGGGTGTGTAGAGGAAGAGAAAGGTGGTCGTATCTCGCCTGAAAGCCACTGGAGGAGGACGTACGGTCATCAGGAAGTAAGCTTGAGAGACTGATTTTCTGGGCAAGAGGCTGCGGGAGGAGGCGACTGGAGGCCAAGCCAAAACGACGCTAACGGTGTGCGTTTTGAGCCAGGCGCAAGGCACGCAGGGGGGCTGCGGGCTAACTAAAACGGCGCCATTTGATGAATTTTGATTTTGGTGCCTGATTTTGGTAAATTCTGTTTTTAACCCCTGAAGTCTATTTATCTTTGCAATTTTACCCTTCCAGCAAAGTTTTGGTTTTCTTTTAATTTAGTCCAACAGATTTGATTTTAAATAATTGCAATTTGACCCCTAATGTTTCTGCAGCTTTGTAATTTGGCCCTTTTGGGCAGTTTTGCAATTATGTTTAATTACATTTTGGTCTCTGGACTTTTAATTAATTATAGTTTTTGCTCGAAATTTTTATAAATTATGTTTTAACTCTACCAACCTAATTTCGACGTCCTGAATCCGTTTTGACGTCAGAAATTTATTTTAAGATCGTTTTGAGCCCGAAAATTGAGATTTAAATATTTTGTTAAAAAATTTAATTATGAATTTGGTTTTAATTTATGATTTGGTTTATTTAATTATAGTTTTAGTTTTAATAATTATAATTATTATTAATTATAATTATTATATAATAAAATGAGTTTATTAATTATTTTTAATATGTTATAAATCGAAAAATTTTACGAATTGAGTTTAAATTTTCAAAAAAAATATACGAATTAATTTTAAACTCAAATATTTCAGAGATTAATTATTAAATCATACATCATAGCATATATGGATTTCTGATTTGGTTATTTGAACATCATTGTCATGTTATGCATTATAGGAGCATCAAGTTCTCGAGCGGCGCAGGGTAAGCAACTTGAGACCCACCCGAGTTCACGGCAGTGAGGTAAGTGCTAAACCCACTTACTTATATGTTTGATTTGAACTTTGTGAATTTGTCAAGTATGCTATATTGAACTGGTTGGACCGTTATTGAAACCCGGTCATCCGTGATATATGAGACTGCTGTTATATGCTATGATTGAACTGTTTGGACTAAACCCTGGTTAATTAGAAATATTATTATATGACTTGCGATGTTTGTGGTTCCTGAGTCGGTACTAAAATCTAAACAGTTGAGTTAATTGATCTGATGATAGAGATACATGTGTTGTTTTATCCGGTATTTGAAACCCGATCATATTATATTATGAAGCATGACGATATGAAATGTATGTTTTATAAATACATTGTCGCAGGACTTAAACATGGCCATTGTGATTATCGTAGCCAGTGTTTGCAGATTTCACGAGAGAAACTTATGGTTTCTATATGATTTGACGGAAAGACCTACGGGTTCTATTTGATATAGAAAGACATACGGGTCCTATATGTTACAGAGAGACCTATAGGTCCTATACGATGCAGAATGATCTAGTGTATACTGCATAATAAAGGTTGATCCTCGGATCCCTTTTGACCAATGATATATTCCGGTCTTACAAGTTTGCTGGTCAGCTATGGTTACTGATATGCAGTGAAATTCCCGGGGCAACACTTGGTCGATAAATCACAACTAAAGAAAAAGGAAAGACATGTCATTATGCATTTTATGATATTCTATGCTATGAGATGATGAATATGATCTGGAATCATGTTGTTTTGATAAGTTATATTAACCTGAACTATGTTTTGAAATTGTGATATTTTGCTATGTTATGATAAACCAAATTATATGTTGGTTTATATGATGTGGTTTACACTTGTATATGATCATGGTTTGACTAATATTTAGAAATGTAAGATAACACAGATTATAGTATCTGTGACATATGGATAAGAGGAATTCTATGAAATAAGTTACGTACGACAGGTTCTGTTTAATATTTTGAATTATGAATTATTGATTTTTTATATTATGTTGTTTGTACTTACTGAGTATGCAACTCATTAATTGCTTTTACATGATTCCAAGTTTTCTTTGGGCAACTGACAGCGTCAATTCCGTCATCATCCCTCAGGGTCGATCAGCTGAAGTTTAGAATCTCTCTCTCTCACACATTTCATCATTAAAATCATTCTATCATGTAGATTTTTTTTCATATGGTTTGTAATATATTAATAATGTCTATGATTAAATGAGTTAATGAGATAGTAAATAATGTATGGCATGTCATATGCATGGTGGTCGTCATTGCATTACATGTAGAGTTTTAGTATGTTAATAATGTCTATGTGTCTGTGTTGCTCATGTGTTGGGTTTTTGTGGAGACTAATAGCATAGACGTTCTTTTGTGTCATGATAAGAATGTTTAAAAAAAATGGCATGTTTTATAACATAAGAGTTATAAGTTAAGTTTTTACAGCTCCTGCTGAGATCTCGCATTTTATTGCGAAAAAAATGAATCAAATAAAATAAGAAAAAGAAATTGAAATAACCAAATAAATAAATTAAAGAAAAACTCACTAAGGCTATGTAGACCTTAGTAGAGCCTATATAACCTCGTTGGACATTCTAAATGAGCCTCCTATCTTCTAGATCCATTATGTACCAGACAATCCGTGACTGATACCATTCTAAGTACTCCTGGAAACACTTGGCACGTCTAATGTACTCCCCCTCAAAGAGGGTATCTCCTCGACACGCCCATTAGTCAACATATGCCCTCAGGTGTTTGGGCCAATCAACCGCGAACCGTCCCCGGGTTAGCTTGTGTAGACATTCATGCTCCTTCCTTTACAGCAGGTCAACATCTTCAGGTAATTGTGCCTAAACTGTTGCCTCACCCACCCAAGCACATTTGAGTGGCCAAAATCGGTGCTCCCGCCCTACACGCCTCAGGTAAGTCGTCCAGGATGTGTGACGAATATGGCATATAGGAGAACTGTTAAATAATAAAATATAGCGGACTTAGAAACATATATTTCAGAATCCTATAGAACCGAGAGCTGGTCCCGATAGCCAAATAAATTATGGTTTGTGACCTCTATCAAAATCTTCTCTGCTTGCCACCTTCAAAAAAAAAAAAACTATCAGTTGCCTTCACATAGCCGTGTCGGCTCGCAGAATACTGAGGGTCCGATTGTATCTCTCATTGTCTTGGAATACGTAAAAAAGATCAGTGATACGTCTGTAGAAATAGTAGATCAAGGACTATGGATCCCTAATCTAAGACTCTTTACAGCTGCGAACTAGAAGATGAACCTCTCTCTAGTAGTTTTTGCAATCTTTAATACATTTAAATTATTAAATATTAATTCTCAATATTAAATTAATTTTTAAAAATATTATTAGTTGTAAATATTTTTAATAATATTAAGTAAAATTATTCATACAATCCTAAAAGTGGTATACATATATCAATTTTTTATGTACATTATTAATAATAATATAATTAATAATAACGTTAATAATAATGTAATAATAATAATAATAATAATAATCATAATAATAATTAATAATAATATTTACTCTATATTAAATTAATATTAATAATTAATTTTTTATATTAAATTTATTTAATATGACTAATAAATTATTAAATATTAATTCAATAATATTAATGCCTAATTTTTTAAAATATTATTAATTTTGAATATTATCAATAATATGAAATAAAATTATTCATCCTACTAATATTGTTACACATATATTAATTTTTTATATAAATTAATAATAATAATAATAATAATAATAATAATAATAATAATAATAATAATAATAATAATAATAATAATAATAATAATAATAATAATAATAATAATAATAATAATAATAATAATGATAATGATATTTGTTCTATATTAAATCAACATTAATAATTAATTTTTTATATCAAATTCATTTAATATAACTAATAAATTATTAAATATTAATTCAATAATATTAAATTAATTTTTTAAAATATTATTAATTTTATTATTAATAATATTAAATAAAATGTTTCATAAAATCCTAATATTGCTACACATATATACCCTTAATTATAACCGAACAAATTTGATTCTTTATAATTTTGCTATTTCAAATATAAATAAGTATGCTACATAACAAAATTTAACTAACACTATTATTCTAGTGCCAAATATTTCACATTATGGATATTTTAAATAGAAAATTAACAAATTAAATAAAAAAAAACACGATAAATAATATTTACATCTGACTCAAATGTCAAATATGGCTAAGCAACTATTGAAATAAGACTCTACTCGACAGAAATATCTCAATTGCTGGATTTTTTAAGTTGTCATGGGAAGGTACAAATGTCACTGCTAGATTACAAAATAATTGTTTCGCAATTTCAACTTGTGAAACACCAGGAGAGAGACATGTCCATCTCTACTAGAAAGTCGGTTTCGAATTTTTAACTTACAAAACTTTGGAGCACGACTCGTGACGCCTAACGGTTATCTTCGATGAAAATATTTGAGTATAATTTCACAATTTTGAATTGCGAAACATATGTAACAATAATTATGTCAAATGTCTCTCTATTCTTGAACCGTCGGTCACAGGTCTGATTCCGGTCCCTACCTTAAATGATTCGTGGCCATGTCTAGGTGGTGGCAGTTATGGTTGCAATTTTGTAGTAGTGCTGACCATTAATGAAGAAGTTGGGTGTGGTGGTACATTATTTGTTAAAATTAAATCTCTTACTTAAATATATATAAAATATTAATAAGTACCTGCTAATATACTTTTTTAAACATTAAGGACCTGAAATAAATATAGTATAAAGAGTATATTTAACGATGAAATGGATGAAAATTAGACTGAATGACCCAAGATGAAAATGAAAATAAAAGGACCTCTAAATAGTTTTCCAAAATAGAATAATCTAATCGCAAATTATGAAAAAATTTAGGGATATAAAAATAATTACCCTTAATAAAGTAAAAAATTAGTTGATAATATCTTTAGAATAAAAAAATAAATTGTTATTATCATATCAAATTCTTTCCCATCAACATCAACACTAAAATGATTATTGCAAGCGATCTTTCAGGTGAAATGATTAGATTGCTGCAATTTTTTAATTTTGATGTCAAAGGTTTGAAACTCTAATTTAAAAAAGAAAAATTTAATTTGTCGGTAAAAAAACATTAGAATGATTATTAAATTTAGGAGAAGGAGATTTATTCATATTACATAGCCTACGTCTTAAATTGCAGCAGCCTGATTCCTATTTTTATTGAAAATGATTCTACATTGCTAATTAGAGTGTTATATGATTGGTTATCCTATTTTTCACAGAGATAGTAAGACATGGAGGTCTCGGATTCGATTCTTTTCAACTATACTGTTACTACAAACTTAAAGCATATGAGTATACTACCTCTATCGTGTAGTCTATATTATTACTCGATTTGTTAATGACATCATCTATGTTAAAAAAAAGTCGGGTAAATTAAATTGAATTAAATATCAAAAAATTATGCAATATTTTGTCTTGAGTTGGATTGGTTTGAAAACCTTTCTTACTTTGATTGATTTGGATAGCAAACCTTTCTTAATTAGATTGATTGGAGATAATAAAATTATAATAGTCAAATATTTGTTTCTTATTATTTTGTGCATATTAGATTATTTGCAAAATACTCAATAAATAAAAGAATTAAAAAAATGAAAATAAAACCAAAAAATAGATTTGTTGTAAGAAAGAAAAGAAATATAAAAATAGCGAGGGGATCCACAAAATAGTTAGCCATAAAAGTACAAAAGTAAACACGTTAAAGAAGAGCCAAATAATTGATTGATTTTGTTCTGAGTATTAAAGAGAAAGAGCAGACCAAAGTCTTGACCAGCTGGGGAAATCACCGTCTACTACGCCGGTGCTTCTTTTGTAATTATTATGTCTTCTTTTGTCACTTTTTTTTCTTCTTTTGTCACCCTCCTATTTTATAATTATGCTTTTTTCATCCTCCCATTTTATAATAATTTTGTTTTGTTTTCTCTTTTCTTTTTTTATAGATTGGAGTTTCACTTAAAAAAAACTCGTAAGTGAATAGGCGAATTTGAACTCACGAATAAAACTTGTTAAAAAAAAAAATTCAAACTTATTCATGAAGTTGCAAACTATTTTATAAACAATATTAAGTGTTTGTGAATCTATTTGAGCCCTCTTATTGAATGAGATTGCGCGCTGACTTGTTTGTAGTGTTCACAAGCTTTTTTTTTAACAAGCTTGTGAATCATGTTCGTGAACATGTTCATGAACATATTTTTAGAATATAAATTTGCAAAAAGACTATCTAATAAGTCATTGAGTTCAATTTTGAACGAGATCACTAGTCAATCATTATATGAATTGAATTTGAGTCTAGAAAACCCTTAAATGAATCATACTCACACTATTTGTCTCAACTTATTTATAATTCTACTCCATTTAATGAAAAAAGTGGATCACTAACTTTGATTGAGTTCAGAATCAAACTTATATTTTGAAAATAACTTTTAAGATAGTTATTTTATAAAATGATTTATATATTTAATTTTTAAAATTTTGTAAATTGTTACTAAAATCATGTAGCAATTATTAAAAAAATTAAATATTATCCAAATAGCCATCCAAACATATTATTATTTAAATAATATCTTAACAAAAGTTAGTTTATCGAGACTAAATATTTTTTTCATTAAAAAAACCTAAATGTTTTCTTTTATAAAATTTATTAGTAGTTAAAAAATAAATTTAATCTTATTCTTAAAATTAGTAAAGTCAAAATATTCCTAAAATGAGAATGTAAATATAAATTGGTTATTTTTTTCTACAATGTAGTAATATATCTTACATAACTTAGTGTAGAGTTGATCATGGATGAGTTTGGTATGGATTTTCAAAAACTCGTTCTCGCCTGCAATGAATTGGAATACTGCGAGTCAAGTTACAGGTTCATATATTTTGTTTAAAAAGTTTAATACTTTATATAAAAATACAAATATTTTTATATATAATGTAGAGCTAATTGAGTTGCGAGTTTTTTTTTTTTTAATTTTATTTCGCCTGTTCATTAACAAATTTAGTTTTATTTGTCCATATAAATCGGATTAGAGTAGATATTTGTAGGTCGGATGCCTATGCCTAATCCTAATTTAGACGTACAAATTCTGTAAGTAGAAGTAAGACCAATAGTGTGAATTGATACAAGTATGTGGGGGTGTTTGCAAGGACAAAACGACCGTACCATGCCTTTTACTAGAGTATGTCCTCTATAATTTTGAATTATCTAATAACCTTTTACTTAATTTAAGTTGAGTCAAAAATCTATAAATAGTTTTTATCTTTCAAGATGAAAAAAATAGGAGAAGTTATTTAAAATTATGAATAAAAATGAATTAATGTTATATTGAAGTAAAAATAAATAAAGAAGAATAGAAATGAGAAATAATTTCTATTAATTCACATTAATTATTTTTTTTCATATAGAATGTGAAATTTAGTTGTGGCATTGGCATGTGACTGACAAAGTATATGTTTTCTGATGTTATCTAATATTATTGGAATCCAGTTCTGTACATTTGTTGCTTGCGTCGTTTAACCAATAGTCAATCAGGGATCAAATTGAACTAAACTGACAACCTTATGGATGAAACTGAAAATAACCTTTCTACCATACATACAATAAATATAACCGCCGGCAAATTCTAAATTGTATACACCCAAAAATGCCTTCTCTCCTCTACTGCCACGTGGAATTCCTGACCCATTCCCCCCAAAATACTAGACCCCACTGTCTACCTGTTTAGGTCTTCTGCTCAAAAGTCCAACCCCGACTATCAATTTCTCTCTCTAGTCTCTACCTCTCCATCTGCTCTCTCTCTCCTCCCTTTAAACGCTCTGATACCGCCGTTGTTTAGTCGGCGACTCTAATTTATTCTTATTTGCTGAATCTTAATTTTCTGCTATATATATTCTTTGAACCGATCTCTGTAAAAATTCCTTGTCAGATGCATTTATGGCCATCCGATCTGTCTCGTGATCATCGCTGAAAATAATTTTTCCTGCCTGGTACATTTATTGTATTTTTTATTTATTTTTAGTGTTGTCTTAGTGTTAGTTGAATTTTGATTCTTGTTTGGGTGTTTTGATGAGAATGTGGGGTTTTTGTATGGTGAATTTTGTTGCATTGTTGCAGTTGAAGAGCAATTCGATTGTTTGATTGTTCCAGTGGAATTCTTTTGAAGAGATTAAGGAAGGGAATCTTACTGACTCAAATTGCGTGCTGAATTTGTGAAATGTCGGGCCCTCTGGATCGGTTCGCCAGACCTTGTGAGTCATTCAGTAGAATTTTTTCTTATGTCTTATTGTTTGATTCTTCTGTTTTTGGTCGACTGCGTTTTTTTGTGTTTCTGATTACTGTCTTAGTAGATATTAGGGTTTCATTTTAGTTTTTGATACTGTTTGGTTGCTGGGAAAATTTGGGAATAGTATGTGAAGTAATTGTAATTTTTTCTTGGTTTTTTTTTCAGCATTTTTTGCTTGAAATTCGCTCATCTTACTAAGTTGATTTTGAAAATTTTGTAATAATTTATCACATCAATTTCTACTTGACTGAAAACTTGAAAGCTTAATGTATTGGGAATTTTGTATTTTCAATTGGTGTATTTTTTCTCTTAATTTCAATTATAAGAAGTTGTCTGCTGTATCAATGCACATCACATTGTATTATTTTATTTATTCAACTCCGACGATAACTTGTGTCATTGTCTTCTCTTTCATCTCTATGTTTTGTAGGCTTTGAAGGGTTTTCTGGTAGCGATGAGAGAAGAGAGAGAAAGTCTGATTTTGAAAACTCAGAGGATGAGAGACGAACTAGAATTGGTTCATTGAAAAAGAAAGCCATAAATGCATCGACTAAATTCAAGCATTCCCTGAAGAAAAAAAGTAGCAGAAGAAAGAGTGATGGTAGAGTCAGTTCTGTTTCCATTGAGGATGTTCGTGATGTTGAAGAACTGCAGGCTGTTGATGAATTTCGACAGACTTTGATCATGGATGAATTACTTCCTGAAAAGTTCGATGATTATCATATGATGTTGAGGTCCTTTTTCTACTAACTTAATGCTTTACTTGTGTTTATAGAAGTTGCTCCGATGTTTACCAATGTTCCCATGATTGCCTTAGCAAAATATAATCATCACCTTGCAAGCTGTATGTACTAATTTGCAGAGTTGTTATAACATAATCTATCATCTCAATAGTCTAGGATTTCCTTCAGGCTCCAATTATGTCACAAATTGTGCCTGGTCCATTTTAATCCTTGTTATTCTGAAATCATCATTGATTGCTTGCTTTTCTAGTACCTTATTTGCTTTTGTCCAGGATGATTTGTTTTGGATACTGGATTCTGCCATCTTTCTTTCCTCTTTTTGTTTTTGTTGTACTGTGATTTGCCCTGGCTTACCAATGTTTCATTATGTTCTCATTGCCAGTAAATGTTAACAATTTCAAGTTACATCTGTCAGGTTTTTAAAAGCAAGAAAATTTGACATTGAAAAAGCTAAACACATGTGGGCTGATATGCTTCAATGGAGGAAGGAATTTGGTACTGATACCATAGTGGAGGTACTTAACTTTAAGATTTCCTTGACATTGGTTTGCTCCTTTTATTCCTGTGGTCTCTTTTCTCATTTTATTGTTGTTTATTGTTCTTAAATTTCAGGAGTTTGAATTTAAAGAGGTGGATGAAGTATTGAAGTATTACCCCCATGGTAATCATGGTGTGGATAAAGAAGGGAGACCTGTTTACATCGAAAGATTGGGTAAAGTTGACCCACATAAACTTATGCATGTGACAACTATGGATCGATATGTAAAATACCATGTGCGGGAGTTTGAGAAAAGCTTTGCAATAAAGTTCCCAGCCTGCACCATTGCTGCAAAACGGCATATAGATTCAAGCACAACTATTTTAGATGTTCAAGGCGTGGTATGTAAATGTTGCATGTAATGTGGCTGCTTACCATCTGAGTTGTTGAGATATCTGATTACTCATTCTTCTTTCTCATTGTTGATCATTCCAGGGTCTTAAGAACTTTACTAAGAGTGCACGGGATCTCATCATGCGGCTGCAGAAGGTTGATGGTGACAATTACCCTGAGGTTTGCATTCTCATTTTGTGTACTGTGATTTACTCCTCTAGTCTGCATCATGATTTTTATGTTATTGTTAGGGTGCTCAAATAACTTCACAAACTTGATTAATGCAGACACTCCATGAAATGTATATCATCAACGCTGGTCCTGGATTTAGATTGCTCTGGAACACCGTAAAGACTTTTCTAGATCCCAGAACTACCTCCAAGATCCATGTATGTAGAATCTTTCTTCTATATCATTGAAAATGTCATTGGTATCATCTTGTTGACAGTTTGTTGAATATTTCTTTTCCTGGATTTGGTTTAGGTTCTTGGAAACAAGTACCAGAGCAAGTTGCTTGAGATAATTGATGCCAGGTAAAAAGCACTGGACTTAGTTTAGTATATTTATTGGTTTTTACATTCATCTGTGAATTTCTTCTTCTAATCACAGTCTTATTGTTTCCCTCTGTTTGTATTTACTATTTAATTTTTATAGAATGTACCATAAATATATAAAATTTTGTAATTTGTGCAGTGAGTTGCCAGAATTTCTTGGTGGCACTTGTACCTGTGCAGATCAGGGAGGTTGCCTTCGGTCTGATAAAGGACCATGGAAAAACCCTGAAATATTGAAGGTTATTAGCTGATCTTTCTCTATGTTATATATAAATTACATAGGTCTATATTTGTATAAAAATTTTATGATCTATGTATTTGTTTGTGATCAATGAACATTTAGTTGTGTGCACTTGTTTTTTGTTGCAGATGGTTCTCAATGGTGAAGCACGGCGTGCCAGGCAGGTTGTAAAAGTTTTAAACAGTGAGGGGAAGGTTATTGCTTATGCTAAACCCCATTATCCTATGGTAGAATTTGCTCAACATTCTTATATTTCATATAGTTAGAAAGACTTTATTTCCGTATGATTAAGACTTTGTTATGGTTATCTTGTATCAGATTAAAGGTAGCGATACATCCACTGCCGAGTCAGGATCTGAGGCTGAAGATATTGCTTCCCCCAAAGCACTCAAGAATTATTCACATCTTCGACTAACTCCTGTCCGTGAAGAAGTATGTTTTTATATCTTAATGTGCTTCGCCTGTTGCTAATTTACGAAGAACATTAAAATTTTGCTTGGATGCAATATTAAAAGAAAATGTGAAGTAAGCACCTTAATGTGGTTGTATGTAAGCCTAGAGTCATAGCATGATGAATCATTCTTTAAAGTAATCATATAAAATCAGTGTTTAACCGAGTGTCTAACTGCTGCTGTCTGAGTTGTTGGGCTATAGTAATTGGTGTAAGTTTTTCATTTCATTTTGCTTCATGGGTTTTAGGCTAAGGTAGTTGGAAAGACAAGCTATGCTTGCAACTTCTCTGGGTATGATGAATATGTTCCTATGGTTGACAAAGCTGTTGATGCTGGTTGGAGAAAGCAAGCATCCATCCAAAGGCCTTCTGTTTCTAAAGGTTTGTGTGTAATGTTTACTTTACTCTGATCATGTTAATTTCTGCAGTTTTGCTTTTGCATTTGGCTTAATTAAAGGTTTGAAGAGTCTAGGGCTTGATACATATAATTGGTTACCTAAAAGTGATATTGCATTGAGCTTAGAGACTGCTTCATTCTTTTAGGTGATGAGGTGCATAATGGCAATAGGTCATTGGGACTATCCCAAATTACACAGTATCTCCATAAGCTCCATGGGAGATTACTGTTTAGTTGTGCTGTTTCACTCAGGACAAAAGATATATTGTGTACAAAAAAAGTTCTAGATAATCTGGGAGAGTGCACTGCTGCTTTTACCGTTTGTGCATTGAGTTATGATTTCTGGTTCCTTTCCAACATTTCTCATCGATGATCATATATCACTCTAGCCATGCATTCCAACTTTTTTAGTTTTTACTGGTTGCAAGGCGTTTTTCATTCAAAATTTTTGTGCAGAGCCTAATTAACACTCTCTCGGGATATGACGTAAAAGGAAATTGTTATTCTAGCTTATATAATACAGGCAAATATTATAGTTATTTGGAATGCATAATTTTTCCTTGACCTGTTAAACAATATGAAATTTTTGTTGCAGCGACACTCACTCTATCTGATACTCCAAAGACTCCTGAAGGAATTCGTGCTAGGATTCTGGTTGCAGTTATGGCTTTCTTCATGACTCTTTTCACATTTCTCCGAGCACTGACATTCCCTGTAACTAAGAAGCTTCCCCATGGCTCATCTGAACTCAATGAAAGCTCACCTGAGCTTTCCTTGAATGCAACACAGGAAGAGTTTCGCCCCCCTTCACCTACTCCTGCTTTTACTGAGGCAGATCTCCTCTCCAATGTATTGAAAAGACTTGGTGAGCTCGAGGAGAAAGTTGATACACTGAAAGCAAAGCCATCAGAAATGCCTTACGAGAAAGCAGAATTGCTAAATGCTGCGGTTTGCCGTGTGGATGCCTTAGAAGCTGAGCTAATTGCTACTAAAAAGGTTTTGTTTGGTCTTTTCATAGTTGACTTGCAATTCAGTTTAATAGATTTTGCACATAATTCTGGCATTTATTTCTTTTGTGGGTGTGCCTTGTTATCATGGATAGGACGGATTGTTTTTCCAACTAATTTTACGAATTTTTCTTCATGACAGGCTCTGCATGAAGCTTTAATGAGGCAAGAAGAATTGCTAGCATACATAGACAGTCAGGAAGAAGCCAAATACCGGGTAAGGGGATCGGTCTTCCTTGTATGAAAATACTATATTATATGACAGCAGGGAGTTATTTTTTTTAAAAAAAAAATCTATTAAATATAATAATATGTGGCTAATAAAGCTTTCTCTATGACAGAAAAAGAAGTTTTGCTGGTAAGGAATTTTGGCAATGAAGAGATGAGTTTTGATGGCTTCTTGGGCAGCACTTGTCGACTCGACTGTGTGCAGAGAAGTTTTTTTAACCTACAAGACGCCTTGCTGATTGTACTGAAAGTAATGTGAGTTTGTGTTGATTGCTAATGAATGAACAAAGAAGAAAGACCTTGCTTGTTGTATGACTGCTCTCAGATCATGTTATCGTTGTGCAATTTTACTCCTGGTTTGTGTATATTTTACCTACTCATTATTTGAGTGTTTGGTTTGTTAAAAAGCATATGTTTGCTATAAAAGCCTCAGCTCAGCTGCAATCACTTTTATATTTTTCACATAATTCTAGCGCTTTGATTTGTTTCCCCTTAAGTTTCAGAATAACAAAAAAATAAAAAATCTGCATATTGAGTTTGATTTAGTTGTTGAGATAAGTAAAATTTGTTGAACGAATTATTTTTGGTTTGATTTGAAGTTACTGAAGATTTATTATTTTTAGGATTTAGAATTTTCTCAACCTATAAATTGAATTTTTTATTTATTTAAAAGATAATTATGTTTTTAGGAAATCATATTACTTTTGTCTTCTATTTATTTAGTTTTAATTTTTTTAAAGAAAAGCTTCTGGTTGTTTATTGGGTACATTGGAGATTGGTAATGGGCAAATATATATTGAAATATCCTTATTTTGTTTTTGCTTTGGAAAATAAAAATAATTTCAGATTTAATAAGGTTGGATGCCAAAGATGAAGAGCCTCCGGACAAAGGGCTTGGAATGAAAATGAAACAACATTCTCTCTCCTATCTCACTCAACGTTCCAATGCTCTGTTTCGCTCTTCTCTCGGCGTTAATTTGGCCAGCTCGAAATTGGATCCTTCACTAGTTTCCACTCTCATAACCTGTACTCGCTACAAAATCTCCAATACCCGAACAACTATCATCGTTTCGCCCGAGTTCGAGACAGGACACTACAGAATTTGAAGGAGATGAAGTTTTACGATCGGATCCGACCGTTATAGGGAGAGTCAAAGGAGCGATGTTGACTCATTGGAATTTCACAGCGATAGTTGCTGTAGGTAATCGTGCGGTGTGAAAAACACCTCCAGTTAACTTTTTTGCGTTGATTTCTCGGAACCACTAGCTCCAAGTACACCCAGGATCTCTCCATTATGAGCCTCACCGGAGATGTCATTAAGAAGTTTCTCATGGCATTTGCAGAGATCACTGTGTGATTGTTATTCAGATATTGTGAATTTCGGCTACTAGAGCTTCATTCCACAACTTCAAACTACCTGTAGATCTGTTTTTATTTTGATTTTTAATAGCAGATTTTCTTGAAGTATTCTAATATTTATAGGCATAGCAACATTCACGAATTTCATACTCCATATAAATATCTCAGAATACAAAATTCATATCTACTAGATAATGATTCTGGGATGGATTGCTACATGATTTGAAGGAGAAGTATATTTCCTAGTCTACAGTATTTATGAATATAATGCAGCAATGTTCAACAAGGATTAGAGGTACCATTGAATTAAGCAAAATTGAAGATGGAAAGATTGAATAAGTCAATTGTAAACCAATTGTCAATCAGAACATGCATTTGTAAATTTGACGTATACTAGTTGTAAAATACTTGCCAATTAGTACATGTATTCGACACAGTGAGAGGGAATAGTTTCTAACTTTGGCAAGTATTGAATTTATTTTTAAAATTTATATAATAACACAATAGTACATGGATATAAAATGTCATTTATTAAAATTAGAGTGATTTGCTGATGAAGTTTGCATAATTTTTTGTATTATTGTAAAAATTTTCACCAACAAAACAGCCTCTTTGCTTTGCCTATCACCAATTTACTTCATATTAAACCTCCCACCTTCTGCATTTACAGCAGAACTGGGAAAGTGCACTCCAGTTAAATTTAAGTTCGTACTCAAACTTACACGAAGGAAAAAAAAAATGTTCACCATCATATACAAAGGGTTTGCAGCAGTAAACACTTATATAATCACAAATATAGGGGCAAAAATTTTTCTAATCGCCTCCATTATTAGTAAATTCTCAAGTTCTCATGTGGGCATTGTAGAAAAACTTCCTTAGTTTCTTGGATTCTTTAGTCAAAATCCGAAAAACTGAAACATGGAAAAAAAAAAAAAACTTTTTTTAAGATATATGTTCAATAATACTGTACAAGCAAATAAAAGTACAGAGACTTGCTTACCTTCTTCTTCTTCTTTTTCTTCTTTTCAATATACAGCATAAGTTCAAGCTGTTTAGCAACTGCATCCTCAAGTGCCTGCAAAAACAAATGACAAATATTAGAGAAGTTTTTAGATATGTATGTTCTTGCGATATTGCTTCTAATGCTAGATAGCATCAAGTTTTTTTACAACAATGAGTACTAACTATTTTAGGCTATGCGCTCCAAAATCAATTATTTTTATAGTATTTAGCTTTATAGTAATTAAGAATAGGTGTTTTAGCCACAGACAGTGGTTTCATGAAATGTGAAGGGGTTAGTGTTACAAAAACGCTCTCATAACTTCTAAATGATGCTTTAAACATAATGTTTAAAACATTAAATAGAGCCTAAGTTGGCTTGCTCATTTTATACTTTTAAAAAAGAAATAAGGTACCTTCTTTGCTACAGCCAGTTCATTCTCCAGGGCTTCAGTGCGTCTCAAAGCAGCATTCAACATTTCCTCTTTCTCGGGAGGCATAATGTCTGCTTTTGAGGCAAGAAAGTTCATTTTTTCTTCCATCTCGGCCATGCGCAACATCATGGTTTTGTATTCAGAATTGGAGATGGGAGGTTCTGGCAATGCATTGTTTTTCATCATTGCATCATCATAGTATACTTGACTACCATAAAGTGCAGCTTCTGTAATTTTTCTTGGCACATTACGTGTCAGTCGAACCATGGTGACAATTCCCATTATTAGGGCAATTACCCCATTAAGAATTGGATTACTGAGTCCTTGACCCTTGCAGGTACCTTCTGCAGGGAATTGGGCCACTGTTGGAAACAAGAGTCATGTTAATTCACAAAAAGGCAGTGGATTGGAGAATGTGCATTAATTCTTTAACTTCTGAAGAAAACTATGATAAAACTAATTGTAACAATTAATTGACTAATAGAATCGGTTTAAAGTGGTTTTTTTCCCCCTTAGAATCTAGCACAACTAAAATGGCATGCTAAAATTGACCTAAGAAAGTATCTCATACGCATATATCTAAAGCTAAGGATTCATATTGAGATACAATATTATATATATATATATATATATATATATATATATATATATATATATATATATATATATATATATATAGAT
>CANUEY010143355.1:0-19927 GCA_948099555.1 Croton setiger | reverse complement strand
TTTAAAAATTAATTAGAAGGGGTTTATTTGAGATAATTTTAAGAAAATTAAAGAAAAGGACTAAATTGAAAGAAATTGAAAGTTTATAGGAAAAGAAAGGAAGGAAGGACGAAATTGAAGGCGGACAGAAATAACTGTGGGCCAGTTTCTAATTACCAAAAGATTGAAGGGTTAAGTGGAGATACGCCAGAACGGCGTCGTTTTAATTTAAAGAAAAACAAAAAAAAATAAAAATGAAAAGAGAGAAAGAAGATTGAAGGCTGGCCTTCGATCAAGCTCGCCAGACGAAACCAACGGGGAGGAACGAGACTGAACCCTAACCAGAAGGGATTCAGTCGGTCGAAGAGGACGGAACGAGATTGGAACAGTGAAGGAGAGAGAAACTGACATCGAGTGAGACTGAAGGTGGCTGAGAGAGACGTAAAGCAGTCGAAAGGGACAAAAACGATGGCTGTGCAGAAAGCTAGATGGGAGCTACGAAGCGACTGGAGGGCGGCTTCACGACAGAGGACGACGTGGCCACACGAAGGCCCTGCGTCGTTCCTTGATGAGCAAGGACGAAGTGAGATAAAAGGAAGAAGAAGATACAGAGAAAAGGGTTGGTTGGTTGGCACTCCTGGGGGTTGAGAGAAATCGAGAGAGGTTCCTTTTGTCGAAACTGTAAGTGTTCAATCTTGAGCTCTTAGGCTTCGATTCTTGTTTCTGGATGAGGGATTCTCTCTTTTGTAATACGAATTGAGTGTTCTGTAATCTAATTGGAAAATCAGGGATTGGGGAGAGTTTAATTTGGGGATTAGGGTTTCGATTGGGGAAATTCGATTGAGGGTTTTCTGATGTAAATCGAGTGTACAAACTAAAAATTAGAATAGGAATTCTTTGTTCGTTGATGTAAACAACCATTTGCTGTAAAGAAATTTGGAAAATCAATAAGGAATAAAAGCTTTAGATTGAGGTATTTTTGATAATCCTTTTGTATTACTTCTGCTTCCGATTTCAGTTTTAATTTGCTTTCTGTTTAAAATGTTGAAACACATATGGGAACCTGATTGATTCATGCATAGCTGTTTCTGATTATCTTTATTACGATTCTGTTTGTTCACTTTTAACATGATTCAATTGTTCAAATGGCCCTGGCCCGTGTTTGTGGTTTCTGTTTTTTTTTTTTTGGCATATGTATCATGTGATGAGAGTGGTTAATAATTTTTGGTGTTACTGGGGAGCAAATAGAATTTGCTAAACATATGTTAGCTCTAGAATAACTGTATTATCTTGTCTAGATGCATGTTTTGATGGGTTCCTGGACTATTTCTACCTTATTGTTGCCTGTTTGTTGAGTTATCCAGTAGCTGCCGGTATCCCTCAGTTGATAATGTTGCATCTGCTGAGGTCAAATTTGCATGTGCTCTCTATTAAACAAGTGCCATTGCTAGTTTTGAAAAACAATCAGACTGGATCCATGGTGTACATTGTGTGTGGTCTAGTTAGTCAACTGGATATTTAAAATGTTACAATTGTTGCTGTTTGAGACCTGGAATTATAAATGCCACTTATATATGTGTTGTTCTTTTCTCTAAATCTTATGTAGAAGCTATCAATAATGAGATATTGCTCTAGCAGACCACTGTTTTATTTTAGTTTGTGAAAATGTTGTATTATAGGCCATTTGATTCATGCTTATATTATGTGGTCTAGATTTAGGAAGTTTAGGATTTTTAAGGTTATGATTAGTATGTTAAGCTTGGTTCAGACTGTTCTGTTATGTTTGTTTAGGTCAGAGTGCTCCCATCCGTACTGCCTGCAGATTGACTAAAAATGTTGAGGAATATTCAGGGAGGTTTAGTCTGAAATGGGAGTGTTGAGCATCATTTATGTTGTTAGGGTCCAGAACTTAACATGTTCAATCTGCATTGTTTATATCTGTAGCAACAGGTTGTGTCCTTATTTGAGAGTCCAGAAACATGCTTCCACATTCATATGTTTGTCGCTGCTTGATTACATTGCTCCTGAGGCTGCATGAAATAACTTCTGAATATAATGTCTCTAAATCTGTAGATGTGGTTTCCTGGTTGAGCAAATTAGCTTGTCCTTGAGTAGACCATGATTCATATTTTGAGTTCTGTGTTGATAAGCTAGAAAGAATGCATATAGGAAGAATAGGGTTCATACTGCTGCTGATTTTCATTCCAGTATGCATGCAGTTGTGTAGCCATTCAGTTTTTGAATGTTCACCTCATGAAGTATCTTCTGCCATTTAACTGATGCTATTGTTATGCCTGTTTGAGGTTGTTTCTAGTAGGTCTTGGCCATATTCATATAATGTTGTTTCTGTTGGGCTTGAGTTTATAGGTTGTATCAATAGGGATCAACCAACTATTGTTTAAGCTGTTCCTAGTTGTTGAGGCTACTTAGAATGTGTGCATTATGTTAGTGTCAGAATACACAAGTATGCTTGTGTTTGTTTGGATTTGCATTCTTGATCAAATATGTTGGCTGCCTGCTGTGTTTGTGAGTCTTAGTGGCCAGGTTCAGGGAATCCACAAGCTGGATTAAACAGGTTTAGGTTCTTTCTTCTTCTTGTTATTTTGTGTTGTGAATCTGTTGAGCTGCATACATCCTGGTGCAAAGAGGTACTTCTAAACTTCAGTTTGCCGTTTATAAATGCTAGTTCAACCTGTTTCTTAATTAAATACTGCATAATAGGTTTGAGCAATTACACTCTGTTGTTCATGGATTATGTAGCATCCAGATTATGTATGAATGCATTCCCCATTCTGTTTGCATCCTTCCTACATTGTGAACTTGGATAATTTGTATCAATTCAGGCTGTTAGACATTTAATGGTTCAAAATAAAGTTTTATGGCATGAAATCAGTTTTGGAAGAAAAAGTGAAAAAGGGGCAGTTTGGTAATTATTGCCAAACTAAGGGACCAAACATGATGCTATGCATGATTATGAACCTTTAATTGATTTTCAATCGAAATTTGTGTTATTTTGCTATTCTTGAATGTTTTGAGCATTGGGATATGTAAAGGGACCTAATTGCAATTTTTGTATAGTTTAGGGACTAAATTGCAATTTTTCAATAACTGTCTTAAATTGTTTATTTTGGGCGCCGGGTTTAATTCTGGGAAATAATTGGGTAGAATGTATTTTAGGAGATCGGATTGTAATTATTTTCTCCGAGAAGTCGGAGAAAAAATAATTTAGATTTAAGGGCGGTTTATTATTTCTGCAATTTAATTTCAGCACTTTATCGCTTTCTGTTTGTATTTGTACAAACGATTTAAATCACCGTTTAGGGACATCGATAGCGGCTTTTCAAAAATAAACAAGTCTTAACTTAAATTTCGGAAAATCAAATTTGGTTTTAGAGGCCGGTTTAAACCGGGCGTTAGTCGGAATTGTAATTTCGGCTAACGTACCCTACCCGCTTACCCAAAATCTTTTGGTTCGGATTTTTGTACCTTATCCAAAATTTAAAAACGGAGTCAAAACATTTTTAGGTTTTTCTTAAAAACCAGTTCCCGATATGGGTGGCGACTCAAAATGAATTTTCAAAGACCGACTAGTTTCGGCAAACAACCAAAATCGGCTTTCATCGCCTTCACCTGTTTTTCAAAACGAAACTGAAAATCTGACAAAAACCCTTTTGTTCAAAAAAGGAAAACCAACCGTCGGCGGTTCGACCGGGTTTCCGAAAATCGGGCCGTCTACAACGTGGAGGTTATTCTCGGAGTCCCAGTAGACGGACGACCGGTCAACGGTCGTTTTTAGAGACCCGGCGTTGGGTGTGCCTAATATTTCACAGATTTCTACGGGTTCGAGCCGGCGGAGGCTGATATCAGGGGCAGCAGGATTATGCTCCGCAGCATAATCGCTCATCTGCTGATGCCTCCAGAGCCCACAGCGCCGGAGCACGTTTTCCAGCAACGTGCTCGCAGCTTCGTGTTGTGGTTACTTGGAGGTTTCCTCTTTTGTGATTCCTCCAAGAACAACACGTTGCTGATTTTGGCTCCCATGCTTGAAGATCTCGTTGGCTGTCAATAGTTCAGTTGGGGTAGTGTCGTCATGGCGTTTCTCTACCTGAACCTGTGCCAGGTAGTGATGGGTTCCCCTTATATCGGAGGTTATCTGCTGGTAGTCCAGGTAATTATTTCAATTTCAAAGATTTTAATGTATTTTAAAATGTTTAGGCTTTACGTTTTTATAATTAGTTATAAATTGTTGGTTTACAGGTTTGGGCGTGAGAGAGGATCGCCACCCTTCGACCTACGCTCTCGGGTATGCATCCTCCGGTGAGCCACGGATGTCCATATGCGCGTAGGTATATATACAAAAATATCGCATTTATAATTAGTTAAAATTTTACAATATTTTTGTAAATTACATTTATTTTTGCTATTTTAGTGATTGGTTTTTGCATTTAAATTTTTCTTTAGATGGCGCATTATGAAAAATGTTTAGGACATCACCAGCTATAACTTGCTGGGGTACAGAGATCAGTTGTTAGTCATGACAGCTGCTGAGATATGTTTTATTCAGTTATCGTTATTTTCCTTTATTTCACTTTATTTTTCTAGTATAGTTTAGTATATAATTATATATTTTTATACGACAGTTTATATGGATGTCGTATGGAGAGCAACTGCTGTATGCTCTCCCGCCCCAGTGCAAAACGGGGCGTGGGATTTGAATCACCGTCACTCAATTAATATTTATTGAGGTGGTCGAGTTCCACGTCCCGAACCGGACGTTGAGACAGTTCGGGTATCGTCAGGAGATACCCGAACCGACTCTACTACTAGGTGCGGACGAGCACAAGCGTTTACACAAGATCAGCCGGATTGGACGACCGAGCGAGGATTGGCTCTTATTCCACCAGTCCTCCATCGCACGGTGGGAGGATCGACACAACACATTGGCAGCCAAAGATTTCATCGGCTCTGCAGAGGCTTCGAGGGAGTACCTCTCATGGTTCCAGGAGAGAACAGTCCGCTTCATCAGCAACTCGGAGGAGCGGAGGACTGTAGCTACAGCTCCTAGTTATATCGGATCTGCGGAGGCATACACAACTCTGGTAAGTTATATTTATAATTTTTGGTTTTTTAATTTGGATTTTTAAAATATCACATATATTTGTTGTCTTTGACAGGTTAGAGCATCATCAAAAGTTCTTAGAGATGCGTTGGAGTATCAACAGCGACTTCTCACTCTGGGGAGCAGACACGAAGATATGGCGGAATTCGTTGCTAAAGTCGTTGATGTTCTCCAGCGAGGGTTGCAGACGCAGCTCGAAGCCGTCCCCAGCCAGACATATGTTCATGTTTCACAGGAACAGCCGGAGCAGCAGGGGTAGAGGCCTCTCAGACGGGTCAGGCGGGGAGGACGGGTACCTTCGAGCGGGAGACGACGTCAGGTGCATCCTCCAGCAGCATCACCGGCTCCTCCAGCAGCAGCCCCAGCCGAGTCGGATTCCTCCCACCAGATTGGCGCTTATTTGACGGAGGTCCTCTACAATGCAGACGCGGTTTCACAGACACCGCTCCATGAAGCGAACATCAGCGGAAGACGAAGCGGAGTAGGGGAGTCAGGAGTCAGACTCTGATGTTCTCCTAGCGCTCCGTAGATCGCCCCGACGGGGGAGATCTCCGAGATATCCTGGATCCTCCCATGTTAAGGAAAGATATGGGCGGAGGGATCCAGTGCATTTTTATTTGTAATTTTCTTTTTGTTAAATATTTGTAATCTAATATTTTTGTAAATATTATTAATATTTTGTTAGTGTTATTTAATATATGTCTATCTTTTTTTTAGTTTAATTTAATATATGTTTATTTTTTTTTATAAATAAAAAGTGAATTCATAATCATTATTAAATTGTAATTTACAATTAAAATTATATACTAATTTCATAATATAAATTAGTAGTTCGCATAAAAGATATGCGAACTATTAATTGATTTTAAGTTCGCATACGTTTTATGCAAACTACTAATTGATCATTAATAGTTCGCATATCTTTTATGCGAAAACCATAATTTTGTCCACCTTTCAAGTTTATTTCATTTTTATGTATCCTAATCTCTTTTGACTGCAGAGGGCCAAGTCTCCACTCTGCTGCGAACTTTATATAGAATATTTTGAAAACTTGTTCTCATCAGTTTCTATATTTCCGTGAGTAATTTTAACCCACCGTCCTAAATTTTGTTTTATATAATTAAAAAAGTTTAAATTTCAATTTGTAACAAAGTGGATCTGAATTTTAACTTATTGTTTATCGGTAGTCCTTTTAGTTATAAATTATAATTTTTCTAACATATAGTAGAGACCAAATGTAATTTTTTAAATATCATTTCATTTTCAACAAGCAGTAAAACTAAATTGAAATTTTTCCACAAACAACTCAATTTATATTTTTGACAATAAACATATCAAATAACTATACTAAATCAAAACTCTTATAGTGAGAAATTTGAATATGGTTTTATTTATTACAGATCATCCGACCAACAAAAGTCGATGAAAATAAGTCGTAAAAGAAACTCGATTAGTCAACCCAATATCAGAACACAATTCGTTTTCCTTCCTTCGGTCATCATTTTCCATAAATCTAACTTGCATGTTGTTTGTCGATCCAAGACTAGTCACTTATTAATATTGGTTGTAAGTGGCAGATGTTGGATGGTGGTGGTGCACTAAAAAATAGAAATGACTTTTTTTATTTATTTTTATGTTAAAAATTAAAATAAAAATTTTAAAAAAAAATATTGCAGAAAAAATTGAACCACCTGTACATTCAATGAAGGCACTCTGAATAAGGAAACTAAGTTTTGATTTGAAAAATTTCAATTTAGTCCTAATTGGAGTTTAAAAATGAAATATCATTTGAAAAATTATATTTTGATCCTTATTCGAAAAATTATATTTTGATCCTTATTCGAGGTTTAAAAGTGACAATTTATAATTTAAAGGACTACCGATAAAATGAAATTAAAGTTCATACCTCTTCGATAAAAGTAAATTAAAGTTCAGACATCTTCTCATTATATAAATCAAATATCAGGACCATGGTTCCGGTTACAATTTACCATGGTTTCGGTTACAGTTTACAGGCAGGCAAAGCCAGTTAGGCAGCGGGCCTAATGGGCCCATGGCAAGGCTAGCGATCAATACTCCCATCCGCCTTTTCTTTAACTCGAAAAACCCATTTGCACCAAACTACATTCTGAGCTTCACTGCGTGGTACCAATTCCTATGTGCCTGTGTGAATAAGAGCATTAAATTCACATATCATAGCTTCTCTCTAATGAGAACATTTGATTGCTTGGAATAACAAGTAGGAAGAGAAAAAGTGATGTGCACATTATTTGATTGGGGAGACCATGGTAGTTTTGGTTTCAAGGAACCAGTCTGCTGTCTTGTTATCATCGGATGAACTTTTATTAGAGCAGAACTCTCTATAATGGCTGTTTGTTCAGTTGTAGCAAGGGTTGAAGTTGTGTTGGCTATGATAGGTTGAAAGAAGGTGGAGGAAGGATCGTTAGGGCTAGGTAAATTAAGTGAAACGGTGTAGATTGGGAGCTGATGGTGGGTCAGGTTGAATTAATGAACTGGTGTGGTTTGGTTGTGGGTTGGCTGATCTGAAGTAGAATGCAGTATAGGCACAGATGGAGTAACATTGTCATTTTGTGTAGGAAGCAAGGGATTAAAGATGCGTTTTGGGAATGGACCAAGAATTGCATTTGATGGTTGTTGGAAGGGAACTGGTGGTAGTGGAATGGAAGTTGGATGATTAGTTGGTCTCGTGCCAGTATCATCAGGCTTCTGAAATGGAAACACCTATTCATAGAATAAAACATGACGTAAGATGATTTTTTGACAAGACAAATATTATCCTTTATGAATTTTACTATAACCAAGAAAACCAATGAGATACTTGGGTGCCAATTTATGTTTTGAAGATGGTGTTAGCCAAGGATAGCATAATGACCCAAAAACTCTTAACTCATCATAATTTGGTTTTGTATGAAACAAGAGGTCAAATGGAGTTTGGAAATTATTAGGAGAAGAGGGAAACCGAATTATGGTGTAAACAGCTGTATCAAACGCATAAGTCCAGTAAAAATAAGGAACCATTTTGCAATTTAGAAGTATGCCTATGTTTTCTTCCAGCACAGCTATTTTGTTTAGGCGTACGTGGACATGACACACGTTGAGTTATGCCATTTTCTTTCAAATTTTTTGTCAAGGATTGGAATTCACATTGAAAGCTCTTAATTGTTAACCCACAGTACTTTTCCACCGAAATTGAACAAAAACCAAAAAGATTTCAGATTTTTGTTTTAGAAAATATAGCCAATTGTATTTGCTAAAATGGCCATAAAAAAGAACATAATAACAATAAACATCTAGAGAAACCACAAGGCCCCCAAACATCAGAACAAATTAACTCTAACGGCTGTGATGCGCGAGAAAAAGAATCAGAAAATGATAATTTGTGTGATTTAGTTATACTAAAAGCATGATAATAATCAAAATGACTACTAGAATCAAAAGAGATTTTATTTGTTCGCAGAACATTTTTAACAATTCTAAGATTAGCATGCCAAAGAGAAATTGTTGTCGGAAACTCCTTAGGAGAGAATGAACGAACAGACTGCATCGGGGCCTTGGTAAAGCACCTGTCTCGTGGAGATATCCTTCAAAAAATAAGTGTTAGGGAAAAACTCAACGGAAATATTATTTTATGAAGTAAAAGCAGAAAGAGACAGTAAATTATTGGTAATTGCAGGAGAATAAAGCACATTATCAATAATAAGTGAATGACCATTTACAGAAGAAAAATATGATCCATGAGAAAGGATTGGAAGGGTTTTACCATCAACAATAGTAATAGTAGTGTTGTCAATCACAGGAACAAGACGATCAATGTTTCTTGATCCGTAACCAAATAATAATTGCACTAAAATCAATTGTCCAAGCCGGTGTTGGGTCAGTTTCAGTTTTAATGGCATGAGCTTGAGGTATAGGCCGAAGGGAAGGACAGTGGCGTGCAAGATGACTAGTTTCATTGTAATTAAAGGAAGTTATGGCAGAAGACTGATTATTATTACGGCCAACAGAGAATGAGGAGTACTGTATCCACTCCACATGCATAAGCAGAAGGATGTCCACAACCTCGACCACAGCTGCCTCGAGATCGTCTACCATAACCACGGCCAGTAGTCCCATATTGAGCAGTAGGTGGGACGGCTAAATTAATAGACAAATTGTCAAGACGCAATTGCATTTCTTTACTAATCAGCAGTGCGTATAATTTATCAAATGTGATAGGCGTATTTTATGCCTTAAGTGCTTGGGTAAAAGGGCGATATGATGTGCATAAATCTTCCAAGAAGTCACACACAAGAGTCTCATCTGAAATGGAACTTTTGAAACACACGAAGTTGATCAGCAATAGAACCATCTTTCCACATATAATTGTCAATGGTGTCTGTTCCACGCGAGAGATGCTTGAGTTTTTTATGCAATTGTTGAACTTGTATTTCAACACCAGTCGAGTATATTAAAGCGAGTTTATCACACCCCTCTTGTGCCATAGTACACCGAATGATTTTGATGCATGATCGATTCAGAAATTGAACAGTTAATCCAACTTTTGACAATTTGATCCTGACAGAACCAATTAACAAATTCAAGATTTGGTTCACCTATAACCAAAAAACGAGGTTGTGCTGGAGAAGTTCCATCAACATGAGATGCCAATCTATGACCATGTAGCAGAGGCAGAATCTGAGCCTCCCATAATAAGTAATTAGATGAAGTGAGTTTAATGGAAAGAAATTGTGTAACATTCGGAACTTGTAGAATTGAAGGATTAGAGACAGATTGAGAAGCAGGTTGAGAAGCAAAAGGCATAGAGATTAGGCTACAAGATTAATTACAAATATTTAAAATCGTATATATTCCTTATCACTTTATACATACTGTATTATTTTAAGGAAGGTTTACGGGTCTGCAGATTCAATTAATAAATTTTCTTCTTAATGGATCTTAATGAACAGAAACAGGACTTTTCCTAACTATACTTGGTCATCTTGTAATGATTTAGCTATTCCTAGATCTACTACTATGGATCTTAATGCACCAATTGAAGATGAACCAAAGTTTTGGATATTGCTAGGACCTTGATGTAATCCTCCAAAAAATAGAAGGTGCCCTTAATGTGATACCTGAGATCACATAGGTGGTTACTAAATAATTTTGAGTTTAAAATGTGAACTATTGTTTTTTATATTTTATTTTTATTTTTTAAGAGTGTTGTTTTTAATTTGTATATACATTTTTAATGTATCAACAATTTAATATTTCAAAGTGCTTTTTTTAGAAATAATTTGAAGTGTGTGGAAATGGCCGGGCCCTGTTCAAAATTTGGGAGTTGTAGCAGAAATTCTCATGAGAATTCTCACGATTCCTCACAGCCCTATGAGAATTCCCACGACCTGTGGGAATCCCATAAACCTGTGTAAAATTCACACGTCACAATCTCTATGCAAATTCCCACAACACGTGGAAATATCGAAAAAGAGTTGTACAAATTCTCACAACCTCTATCAAAATTCTCATGACCTGACAGAGTAACAAAAATACTCACAACCCTAATTAAAAAACCAGTGAAAATTTTTTGTCAAGTATGAAACTTTTTTAATCTTTTTTTTTTTTATCATTTCTTTCTTTATATTTAATAATTTTACCTGCATATTTTTATAAATTTTTTAAATGGAACGTAGATATTTTGTAATCTAATATTATACAGCATAGCTCTTCTCTTTTGACTGCATTGTTACAAAGAAACTAGGTATTAATGGTAATTATTTACTGCACCTGTTAGAAATAAAAAACAACAATTTAGATAGCAATTTGGTCATTATATGATAAAAGACATGATGCTTTTCAAAATGCTCCTCTATAATATCACAGCTATCTCACAATGATAATAAAGCTCGAAGAATTCCATGAAATGACAGAATTGTTTTTCTTGGAGGATCAGAAGTACAAGCAGATGACAAAACTAAACTGAACTGCCAACATTACAAAGAATTGTTTGAATATAGAAGATTTACATCCCAATTCAGTTTTTTTCCCCCTGTTCTCTTATGATAAAGTTGCATCACTATTGGCCCGCTAACTGTCACTATTGAAAATATACGTAATGCATTTATCCCACCTACAATTAAAGCTACTTGCGTTTGGCTCAAAGTGCTCTGTAATATGTCGTGCAGTGCAGGCTTTTCATATTCAGTGAAGCCTACATGTTGGCTTTTCTTTCCCACCTTTCCTTGGTGTCGAGCCTGCCAAAAATAATAGTAAATCACACATAAGAGAGGATTAAAAGATTTAGAATCTTCAAGAAATATGTTGCCACATCAACATTGACTTCTATAGGTATTATCTTGCTTCACCATAAAAAGTAGAAGAAATCATAAAGAGAAAGCAATATTCTTTCAAAGAGCAGCTTCAGAATATCCATAATAGCGCATTGAAATATTGCTGTCAAGCTAACCAACAAATTTAGGAGGTAAGAGCCAGAAAATCACTCCTAATTCCAAAATGAGATTCCTGTGAGAAACAAATATCTCAGAACTCTTGTCAATTGACAAGGGTAAGAACATCTTTCCACTTAGCATGCCAATTATGAGGAGCCCCATTTGTATAGCTCATAGGCAAATGGGTTCAAATATTTTGATATTGGAATGACGTCTTTGATATTGGAATGGTGTCCATACTATTCCTGTGCATTTATATTGGCAGAAAGCACAACCCAAAAAATAAATGAATTGACATGCATAAACGAAAAAATCATGAACCTTTATCGCCCATGGTATAAGGGACAACCTCAGTCATTGAATTTGGGATTCCAACTTGGAGGTTTCAAGGATTAACAACAGAGGTCCATAGGGCACACTACCCTCTAATTACATACACAGGATGAACCTCCTTATGGAAAGGAACAATGAAGGATGCCTTTCATTGCTGCCATCATTGCATTATTTTTCATACTAACAAAACATGTCTTTTCTGTTCCAATTTTTTTCAGAAAATAAATCTTCATCTTTACCTTTTAAATCAGCCTACAATTGTAATTACAAATCGAAAAGTTCAGTTTTGTAGTTTGTTTGTGCATATGCATTCATAAACGGATATCCTAAAACAATGTTGATCAAGTTTTAGAATCTCATCTGTCAAATATTTATTAGTCCAATTACAAAATACAATTTATTTTTTCATGTATCATACAAAGTAATAGAAAGTTCATATAACAGAAACATCAACATACCCCCAATACAATTTACGGCGCTTCTTTGGGGCTTGTTGTGCTCCAACATTATCTTGCTGTGCTGAGAAATTAACACTATCATGGTTGTTGGTGACACTTGAGTCTTCAATTCTCCTAGTTGAATCTATACTATCACTATGTTTGAGGTCTTTTGCGTTCAATCTACAAGTACCATCTGAAAATAACAGAAAGATATCAGATATGCACCAATAGATAATGGCATTATATCTTAAGTACAACTAAGAGAAAAGTACCTTTTAACTTGTTTCGGAACTTAGATTTTAACTTTAACCGCCTTATATGTAACTCCTGTAAATCACAAGAACTCAAAATTCAATAGATAAATTTTGACGAGGAAGAGTTAAAAAGGGGAAAAGGGTTTTTCTTAGAAAGCATTTCAAGCTTAGGCATTATCCCTTAGCTACAATAAATTCTCCATCTTTGAATAACTTTGGCTTTTGCGGGTGACAGGAATCCTTATTTCAGTTTCAAAGGCATAAGCTTCTGGGTCAATGTAATGAAATTTTCATCATCAAATCAATACTAGTTCTGCTCTCTATAAACAAAATGACGAAAACACAGGCATGCACATATGAATCAACATCATGTATAAAAGGAATCCTAACATATAAAATATAAGATTTCAGCTATTTAACTGAAATCAATTTATGCAAAATATTTTGCAAATGAGTATTTAAAAACAATGATTATAAACTTCCCTCATTATCCAGTATCCATTTCCAAACATAAAATCATATGACAGTAGGGAGCCGATGGGAGTATAAACATTATATTTATCAGCTAATTTAACAAAACCCAGTCCTCAAGTCACCACAATATATAGAGCTTCAAAGAACAAACCAATTATGATGGGTATTCCTTAATTTTTCAGAGGATAAGGGATTACTGACAAAAAATCAGTTAAAGATTAGAATTTTGGATTTTGTACAACCAAATAAAACAGTTAAGTTCACATGTTAATATAATATAATATATGAAGAGAGATAGGATTATGATACCCGGAACTTTGACAGCTGATCTTGGGAGATATGTTTGGGCTTGAAATTAGGCTGCAATGGCGGTGTTGATGATATTGCCTCTTCTCTTCGCTCATCTTCATCATCAATTTCTTTCTCTTCTTCTCCCCTCTCTTCTGCACTCATTTTTCCTTTTAATTTCGATTCTTCAATTTCTTTCTCTCTCCGCTTGTTTTCACCCTCCGTAGATGACCTCCGCATCGACATATTAAGAGGTCGATTATCCCCCTTTTTTTTTTATTATTGTCTTCAAAAAATTTTCAGCTTTTTTATACAAAATCTCATAAAATTTTTGAATAAGTACTTTCAGATCATTAATATTTTGGAAACATATTATTAGGTCTATCGTATTTTGGAAACATACTTTTGTCCCAAATCATCTCACATCACTGATAGTTTGACATAAAATAACAATTTTGTCCATTGACATCAAAAAAATACCTCTATCACAGACATTAACAAAATGAAAACTAAGTTTGAAGAGAGAGATGTAGCAAGAGAGATTTCTTTTCTCCTTCGTAACAAACGGAAAAACTTCCAAATTTCGTTCTTTGTTTTTAATTTTTCATCACTACCACTGAGAAATTAGAGACTACTTTGACAAATTTTGTTCGTGCTGGTTAAAGAGTGAAAGGTTGTCTACCAAGTAGGAACATCCTTCATTCTTTACTTTTAATTTTCGAATAGTACCGCTAATGAAGCTGTACTTAGATTTTGTTAGAAATGTGTATGTTACTATGTAATTAGGGTTTTTGTTTTAGAATTTATGCATAATTTATAGAAGACAGTGTGAAATTAGGGTTTTATTGTTTTGTACTGTTGTGGGGAGGTTATTACTATATGTAACGTTGACCTTGATAGATACTCTTATTTGGATATAATGGATGATGTTTGTAAGAGGTTTAGAGTAGATGAGGATTTAGTAGAGCTTTAATATGGTGCTGCATTTGAGTTGAAAAATGACAAAGACTTATTAGACATGTTTGCTATGTTTCCTGGAGGTGATATTGAGATAACTGTAGACCTGAGAGTAGAACTCTTAGCTTCCCAACATTTAAATGTGAATGAAGCTCCTGCCATTAAAGTTCCATAACAGCAGGAGGAAGAAGATGTTGGTAATGCTACATAAGTGTCGTTATTCTTAGACTATACTGAAGGAGAGGGCATTAAGGATGCTGCAAATGATGAAAGTGAGACTAATGGCACTGGAACTAGGATGGCATATGGGTTTGACCTTGATATTAGGCTTGGAGATAGGCTTGAGCCTGATATACTCACTGACGGTCTTGTGGTTAAGCATGGTGCATCTGGAGCTGGTGTTTCTAGGCTTGATGGGCATGGTACTAGATCACATGTGCATAGAAGTGCCCCCTAAAGACGGAGGATTTCTATTGGCAATGCTCCCCATTACATTAATGGCTCAACTTTATGGAAGTCAATATTCATAAATGATCTAAAGTATGGGGGCTTGAGGCAAACATTTACAGATGAGATACTTTCTGGCTAATATGTTAAGGAAAAAGGAAAAAACAAAGGCAAAAAGGATAGGCCAACAAAAACCCCCTATGCTAAAGCAAGAGAAGCTAAGGCAACAGCTTCAAATATTGGTAGTGGAAAGATTGCAACACCATCAGGAGTAGGTAGCAGTAGGAGCACAAAGAATAATGTATCAAGATACAATTATATTTTTATGTAATTTGTTAAATGTATGATTGAAAATTGGAAACTAACTGAAATAAATTGGTTTTTTACAGTTATAACTTAAGTAAGGGAAAAGTTCCTGCTATAATTTTTGAAGACCTGTTACAGTTCTGAGTCAGAGGATAAGCATGGTGATTTTCATACATTTAAGGAGAGTGAGGATTTAAAAAGTAAAGAAGATTCCTTAGAGTTATGTCTTTTTGATAATAGTGATGATTTAGACTATTTGAGCAATCTTAGGGATTTTGGAGATAAGATACCAGGAGATAATAACAGTGATGGGTGGAATTGGACAACAATGGTAGAAAAAAAAAAAAGAAGAAGGTTGATTATTTTGAAAGAACGTATAATGATCTGCATACATGATAAGTGGATGACAATTTCACATTTAGGGGTTGGTCAAACTTTTATGGATGTCAAAGCTTTTACACAAGTTTTGAGGGATTATTCAATCAGGCAAGGATATCCAGTAAGGAAGGTACACAATGATAAAGTGAGATACATTGGAAAATGTGATGATCCAGAAAGAAAGTGTCAATGGAGGATTCATGCATCTCTGATGGCAGATGGATACACTTTTAAGGTTACCACTCTTAATCCTAATCCCACATATGAAAATACCAGATAAGAACAAAAATTCATTCATCACTTCTCGGTGGCTGCAAAGTAAATTTTCTAAGAAGGTCAATGTTGATCCAAGTATCTCATATGAATTTTTATATGATGACCTACAAAAAAAGTGGGGTGTTATTCCAGAAGCATAGAAATTATATAAGGCTAAAAGGAGGAGTAAAGAAGGACTTGGCTCATATGAAGAAAGCTTTCATGGTTTAAGGTTTATATAGAAGCAATTCTGAAGTACAATCCAAAGAGTGTTGTGAAATTCACTCCTAAGCTAAGAAATTCAGATATTGATCCTTTTGTTTTCTTAAGCATTTTTATATACTCTAAAGCTTTGAAGGATGATTTTCTTAATGGTTATAAACCTTTCATTGGTAAAATGGAGCACACTTAACAAGACAATTTTGAGGTATTATTTTGTCTACTATAAACATAGATGGTAACAATGCAGTGATTCCACTTGCAAATGCAGTAGTACAATCTGAATGCAAGGAAACATGGTTATTCTTTCTTGAATGTCTTCAGCAATGTATTGAAGCTGAAATTGCAGCAACTGGTTTGACATTTATGTCAGATAGATAAGAGGTATTGATTTTTATCCTCTAATTCATTTATGACATTCTTTTGTCCTCATGTGAAATATTTAACATTGATGAAACATAGCGACTAATTGATGTTTTAAACCATTATTTTCCAGCAGTAGAGCACATTCTAATGAATTTTAAATCTCAATGCCTAGGTATTCGACTTTTAAAAGAGTTTTAGTCTATTTGCAAATCAACTCACAAAGGGGAGGCTACCATGTCCAATATTGAGAACAAATATGAGGGAAAACTAGCAAAATGGTTATTAGATATATCATTGAATCATCGGGCAGCACATAAATTCAATCTCATGTCTATGTGACAAACAATATAATAGAAAGTTTCAATAAATGGGTGGGAAAATTGAGAGACATGCCAATTATTGAACTACTTGACAAGTTTAGAGAAAGTGTATGTTGATGAATTATAAAAGATATTCAAGAGCTTGCTCCATGAAAATTCCTATAATTGATTCTGCCTTAGGAATCCTAGGTGATAATATAAAGGATTCATTCAAGTGTAGAATTGTGTCATCAAGTAGTGAGGAATTTGAGATTTTAGAAGTTAAAGAGAAATTTGGTGTCCACTTAAAAGAATGAACATACAGCTTATGGTTAGTGCCAAATTTCAAAAATTCCATGCAAACATGGTTGCATGGAAATTGGATATAGAAGAGCCAAAATTGAGAAATATGTCAATCATTATTTTTCTAAAGAGATAATGATCAAGGCATATAATGAGATCAACATCTAATTCCAAAAGTTAACCTAAAACCACATAATGAAGCAAATAAAATTTTGCCACCTAAATTGAAGAGGTAGCCAAGAAGGCCAAAAAAGGAGGAAAGGAAAATGGAAGAGGGTGAAAAACAAAAAGGGATAAAAAAGTTTAGAAATGGAACTGTCCATTACAAGGTCTACAAAGAGATTGGGCATAACAAAAAGGACTTGTCCACTGGCAATAAGAAGATTAAGTATATTAAGGTTGTTTGCTTCAAAATGATATTTGTTAATCAATCCTTTTGTTTTGAATTGGACTGAGTTTGCATCATTTTTTTATGGTTTCATTTGCAGTTGTAGGTTCAGAAAGAAGTGCAAGTTAATGAAAAATAGTCATTCTCGTTAAACACTGACAAGTATAGATAACTTATTTTGCTGCACATTAGTAGAAAGAAAGAGTTGCTAGATGAATACATGTTTTTCTAATATCAAATTGCTATTTAGTATTATTGGATAATTTTGTAATAGCAAACTATTATTAGCAGCAACTTTATCTTCTATTTTTGGAACCATATGATATAATGTTAATGTTTTTGTATTTAGATGAATGAGTTTACTGTCAATGAATTATTTTGTGTTCTGGTTGTTATTTATAGGTTTGTATCTTGTTATTTACAAATTCAAAATCTGGTATTTGCAGGTTTGTAGTTTTAAAAGATCACATGCACTATGCCAAAATTTCCTTGAAAGTATTAGACTCTTAGATACTTCAACTTTTAGCTTTTGAAATCCTTAGGTCCTCTCTTTATAATCTATTTATTTTATAGGTTCTTTTATTTCATTTTTTCTTATATTCATAGGTCCTTATATAAGTTACATACTATTTTCAGATTTTTCTTCAGATCATACTATCATCAAGTGATAAAATAATGAACAAAACTAAAGAAAAAGATATATCTAGATAAAGAACTTCTTTTTATTCATATCAATGATCATTACAATATCATCCCGATTACAAGACCATGACAATTAAAATGAGAAAATATACACCTAAATGCATCCACATACACATTTTCAGAAAGCCTAGATCTGTCTTAATAGCTGCCATCTCCATTACCATTTTCCTACTATCATCTTTAATTGCTTCCTCTCATCCTCAAATTCTCACTATCAACACACTAACCTAGCCACCATTGACATCCATTTTCAGAACAATAAAAATACAACCTATTAGGGTTTCTTGATGATTTAGAAAGTCTAATTATAGTCGCGTTACCGTAAACTTTGCACTGTTTCACAAGAAGCCGCACACCATAGCCCCCTTCTGCATTTGAAGAAATTGACATTATAGTAAACCCTAAATCACAATGCGAAAAAGAGAGAGAGAGGAGAAGAAATGAAAAATAACATCATACGTAGTTTAGCGGCTGTTAGGTTGGTTCATAATATGTATTGGAGAGTAATGTTATCATATTTTAAAAATATAAACCAAAATTTCAGACTTTTCAATTTGATTGACGACCATTTTGGACGGAAGTACCTAGGAGAGAAACAACTAAAACATAAGAGACGTACTAATAGATTTTCCAAACTGGAAGGATCCAATCGCAGATTATAAGAAATCTTAGAGATCTAAAAGTAATTATCCCTAAAAAATTTAGAAAAAAAAAGTTAATGGGAAAAATTTAATGAGTCCCTGGATTTCATTAAAAGTAATTATTTAGTCATTGTATTATATAACAATAATCATTTAGCCCCTGAGATTTTGTATCCGAGTTTTTATTCAGTCCTTCCGTCAGTATTCCAAGTATGTTCCGTTGAATTTAACACTTGGATTTAAAATAGACAATATAATTTTTTTAAAAGTCAAAACTTTCCCTGATAATTGTAAAATATATTATTATTATCGCCGGTAAATAGACTAGATGAGATATTCTAGTAGCCGGCAAACACAAAACTGACTAGAAATTCAGAAACTCAACACCATATTCAAAAACACCAGTATATTCAACTGAAAAAGTCTAAAATTTACTGAAAAATTCAAAGAACAATCCGGATTCTCACCGAATAACTAAGAATGTAAAAGCCTCGAGCGAAATTTACAATATGCGCAACAAATGAAAGAGGAGCAAGTGAGGAATCCATATATACCTATATCAGAGTAAAAAATTAATCTAATTTAAAAAAAAAATTAAAATAGACATTTTGAAAAAATTATATTTTTTTTTATTTTTCACGAAAAATAGTAATATAAATTAACAAGTGACTCATCTAAATCACTTATTTACTGTCATTACAAATATGACATTAGTTTTAACTAAAAAAACATATATTTGCTAAAAATTCTAAAATACTAGTTGATCAAACGATTAATTTTTCTAACATATTTTTTTGTTTCAATTAAAACTAATGTTAGTATTTGTAATCAGAGAAAAAAAATGTTGTTGATGCAACATGATTTGTATATTCCGTCACCGTTTTCGGCAAGAATAGACAAAACTAATGTAATTTTTTTAAAATATAGAGATAAAAATGTCTCTTTCAAAAAATACATGTAAATTAAATAAACATAGGGAAATAAAATTATAATATTTACTAAATTAATTAAATGACATTAATATTCAACTTCTTGAAATTATTAGTTTTCTGTTTCATAATGTAGGTCTTTTTCTTCGTGAATCGTGATGATTCACATTTGTAGTAGTTAAACCTATGGTTTCCTTCTTTTATTAGAAAATTATAATAGATGTCACAATATTTATATTTTGTTTAAGTAAATAGATTTTGGGTATTTATATGAAATAGCATATTATTTCATTGAAAGAAATCAAATAGCACAAATTTTTAAAAATTAAAAAAATAGCACATATTTTAATGGATTGACTAAAATACCCTAAGGTAATAATCCCGTTAGATTTGCCGTTAAC
>CANUEY010143320.1:0-19802 GCA_948099555.1 Croton setiger | reverse complement strand
TGCATAGCAATTAACTTGGTTTCAGAAGCTGTATACTGGCTTTGATTGCAAGTACTTGTAAGTCACTTTTACCCTTTGTTTATCATGGTAAAAGTTTCCAATGCTTTAGTGAGGCTACATTCATGGAATAGGTTGATTATGAACAGTTCTTCATGAACACCCATCAATGAGATTTCTTTTCTTTGAAAGACACTTTCATTTATTGCATATATGAATATATGAAGCTTTTAGCTTTGTTACAGGCATTGAGGGGTTTTGTAAAACCTATAAGATAGTTAAATAGATGCATTTTGGTTAATTATGATCATTCATCTATAACAAAAAGGTGGCAGTTTGGTTTTCTGTGAACCACTTAAAACTTATTGTTTAATCTATTTTAATAACAGATTTTCTGCAAATAGTAATGTTATTTCTGATATCTCCAACAAGCTGTTAGCCTAACTATAATATTTGTTAGTTGAGTAATTACAATAGCAGATGGTGGAGGAATCAATCTCATTATTTCACATTTGAAAAACCCTTTTTTTTTTCTTGCCCAAATTCAATTAGGCAGAAGATGCTGTCCTTTTATTTTCTTGAGCTACAAATATTACTTTGGGTATGCAAAATTTATAGCATTTCTTATCAATTTTCCCTAATTAGTTGAACTGTTTAGCCCAACTTGTCTATTTCCAGCCAATGACTATAGTGGCTATATTAGATATATACTTTATGATTGCAGAAACGATTATCCTTCCAAATTTGTACAAAATAATGTGTTTTAGAGATGGGTAATTCTTGATTGCAATTATAATTTTCTTGAACTTGTTGTTTCTTGGTATTGATTGTTGAGTAACCATTAGCTTAATTATAGCTGCCATTGTTGTATGGAGAATTCAATGCTACTGTTTGTATGTATTGGGCAGTTGGTTAATTTACTATTCAAGAACCATGGCATTAGAGTTTTATTTATTTATTTTTTGCTGTCTTTAAGTTGATAGAAAATAAAAAATTAATTTCTCTCCAATGAAATACATCGCATTGCTACGTAGAAAAGTACAAAATGTGTCGATATTGAAGTTTAATTATGATTTATGGAGATTTTTTTAGCGTTTGAACCAGCAAAATTTACCTTTCCAAATTGGGTATCTTACAAAATTAAGATTTCAGCTTGCAAATTGCAATTTTATATCACTGTTACCTATGACAGTTTAAGAAAACATTAATGAACACTTCTTACAATAGTCCTTGATGATGTTGCCAATAGTATTTAGCTGTTGGATTTTCTTTAAGGGAATGTTTAATTAGCTTAAAAATTATCAGGGTTTTGAAAAAACCATTACCAAACACGTAATTAATTTAATTAGATTGTAAAATGGTAGAATTGATGGTGACAGATAGTTTAATACTGTATCATCCCAAAAATAACAATAATAATAATAATAATAATAATAATAATAATAATAATAATAATTTCATCTTTTATGTATTTCCTTTTCATTTATCTAAAAAGAAAAGTACAAATATAAAAAATGCAATTTACATAAGCTATATTGTATAAAGGAAAATTAATAATGAATTAATACAAATTCTGATCAAATTAAGCTGAGAAATTAATAATTTGAAGGTTGAAATTAGGACCAAAGAAAGCAATAATGAAATGGGTTGAAAGGGTATTGTAAATGTAATCATATCTGATTTCAATTTGACAGTTTTGAGGAATATATCACATTTTAGGTATAAGTTTTGCAGATATTTTAAATAATTAAATAGCAAATTAGCGTAAATTGAAAAAAATGGTATATCAACAACAGCTAAATCATAATAATAGCTCAGCTACAGACCTACCTACTATATATATATATATATATATATATATTATTTCTTTCATTCTAGCTATGCATATATATAATAATTATGAAAGAAAAAAAGAAAAAAGCTCAATGGGAATGTGTCAGCAATGGATCCTAAATCCTCTCTTCTTGTAAGACTGCCATGCTTTATAGAGACAACGAACTGCACCATGGTTGCATGATGCATATTATATATAAAATTCTTAGATAAGATATAAATAAAAAGAAGATATAGGCGGCGTCGCTGGGTGGGAGCATGTAGGGTAATTATTTATATATATATGGAGAAGGAGAGAAGAACAGACAGCCCTAACGATATCTCATGGCTTTCTTTATGAAATTGGAAACTGCTCTTTTATATTCACATGACGTAACTTAGCTTATTAATTTGTTTATAATTATACCATTTGCAGGTACCTATACCTGTTTTTATGTGTCACATTATCATTAAAATGTAGTGTAGTCCCGAAGCTAGAGAGAGAGAGAGAGAGAGAGGAGAAGAAGGAAGAAGAAGAAGTAGGTGCAGTAGGGTTGATTAATGAATGACGACAACATAATAGGAAATGTAAAATTGGTAATGGACCTAATCCTAATGCTACTCTATGTATATGTGTATGTGTATAAGTGGTATTTAATGGCTTTAGCGTGCAGCGTAATACATTTTTGCTTTGCATGGACCACGTTGGTTGTTCTTTTTATCATCTTCATTATATGATCGACTGTATTAATAATCCATTAAATTATCCCTTAATTTTATTAAAATAAAACAAAAGATAGGTCCCCACTGGCATGAGTTGTCGTAAGGGTGATGGGTTCATGGCTTGTCTATGGTACTTGCAATTGCCCATTTATAACTTAAGCCTGAAATGTGGTACCATTCTCACTGAATCATCTTCCTCCTCCCTTCCCTTCCCTTCCATTTTCAACCACTCACGAACTACTTTTTCATTTACAATTCCCCAATCCTTTTGTACCACATTCCCCTTTATTTAGTGGGACTCACATTATATGTTCCCCTTCTATGGGGAAATGCAAATGGGATTTACTCTTTATTTACCTCCATCCAAACAAACACTTCCATTTTCCATTCCTACAATCTCAAATTTTAATAAACACATTCAATGATCCAAGAATGTATTGCAAAGGTTCATTCTCCAATCAATACAATAATTCTAGAGAAATTTTTATGCAATTTCAATTACTGCATGTCTAGGTATCGTTTAGTTTGCAGTAAGTAGACTGGATAAATGAAACTTCTCTTATTTTTAGGAAGCAGACATACATTCCAACTTCCCTTGCAAGAAGAAACTAACTTTACAAACTCGAGAACCAACGTAGACATTTTCATTTGGCATAATTAATTATCTTAACTATATTCATATTACATTTAAAAAAAAAAAAAAACATTCATATTTATTTACCTTTTCTCAAAGGGAAAAAAAAATTTTTAAGAAAAGGCTACGGCTCAACTGTTTAAAAAGCCCATATAATGCAATAAAGTAGAATGAGTACACCAAAGGCAACAAAGCCCAGCCCAGGGGATTCTCGAGTTCTAGTCCTTATGCAAAAATTATTGTTAAATACTCGCTTCTTATTTTAATTTGAAAAACAAACTAATGCATAAAAAAATAAGACATGAATTCATTAAATTTAATAGCATTTTCGGACCTTTTGTTAAAAAAAAAAATGGACTCCATACAATTTTGGTATAAATCTGTACAATAATTGTATAACAATTGTAGTAGAACAATACTCATACAATAGTGGTATAAAAAAAAGTACAGTAGCAGTTTAATATTTTTTTATGCTTGTACAACAGTTGTACAATATTAATTAAATGTTCTTTTTTGATATTATTTTTATAATGTGTCTATTTTTCAAATTAAAATAAAAAATAATTTTTACTTCAAAATTAAAATAAAAATTGAGTTCATTTCCCTAAAACATATTATTTTTGATAGGACTTGCTGAAAAAGACCTCGGATAGGGTTTGTTCCCTATTTCAGGTTGTGTACTTTAACAGTTAGATAAAAAAAATGGAGACCGTTTCTCCCACTACCATACATGGCCTCGATATCTTTCTAGAGGTCACTGGTAATAGGATAATTTAAATATTAATTGACTAAGTGAGGCTTTATGTAGAAGATGATCCAGCTGATGACACTGGAGTCTGCTTGCACCAATCTTTGATGTGTCTGAGCTTCCCCTGCCACGAATAGCAAGGTGCATTAATCTATACCACTTTGTGTAATTTCTATTATTCAATATTTTTTGAAAGGTTTACTTTTTGATTGTTCATTATTTTTGTGGTATGTTTTGAAGGTTTAACTGCTGAAACAATTCCAGTAGTTGACTTACAAGGATTGTTTGTTCCATGGTTTCTATTGATAATGAACTCACTTCATCAACCATCAGGTAAGGTTTGATAAATGATGAGCCTAAAAAATTTGGTCTCTTATCAGAAGAAAAACTCTGATACTATGTTGAAAATACTAGATTAGGGTAGAAGAAATATTAAAGGAAGATTAAGTTTCTAATTTCTTATTTATATTTTTTGAACTGAATTATATATATATATATATATATATATATATATATATATATTGCTTCTGTTTCCATAGTGTCTTCAACTTGTAAATTGTCAGTAGATTTTAACTTGTAATTTCACTTCACTGAAAATCACAAATCACACCAAATCGAATACAACGCTATTTAAACTGTTGGACCGCATTGTGGGTCATGAAATATACAGAATAGATTGTATGCTTGAAACACCAAAATCCCCAACAAATTGAATTGTATAATTTCTTTTTAAATTTAAAATCCAACATGGATTTCGAGGGTTAGAATTTATGACATAAATTTTGTAGTTTTTGGGTTCTTTCTGGTTATTTTTAAGATATGTTCGGCAAAATAAACTGTTTGAGTAGTGTTTAATTATTTACGAAATGGTAAAAATTAAAAGGTACAAGGGTTAATTTAAAAAAAAAAAAAAAAAAAAAAAAAAAAAACATTACCTAAGCAGTTAAAATTTAATTCAAAAATTACTTTTCTAAATATTAGAAAAAAGATATCTTAAAAGCAGTTTCTAAACACAAGTTAAGTGTCGCAATTTAAACCCCAAAATCGTTGGGGAGTGCGATTTTTATGAGCCTGCCCCGTAGCTTAAAACAGGGATTTGGTGTGGCTTGTGAGATGGAACAGTGTGGTCACTCCGTTGCTGACAGAGATGAAGCAAAAGTGAGTTTTGACAATTAAGTTCATTTGGTTGCAATGGAATGTTCCCTCCACTTCCCACTAAATAAACCACCATCCTTATCTCTACTTCTTTATAAAAACTAATTACTTCCACATTAAGGAAACCCTCTTACTGTTTTCTATGTTTCAACAACAAATAATTTTATTTGTGGATTGGGTAAAGAATCTTTTGCAAAATTCCATTCCTTCTCACACCAATACTTTTTATTTAACTGTCTTCATTGGGTTCACAAATAGATAGGATTTATGTAAAACGATGACGTTTCATTAATGAAAACTAGAAAGAATGAAGAAGATATGATGCGGTGCCGTTTACTTTAATGAAGGAAACATTACAGAAGCACCACGTGATCTTCTCCTTCAATTTACATTAATGAAGAACGACGTCGTTGCTCATCTTCTTCTTTCTTGGTCTTAAATTTTGCTGCTGCTTGTATTTTCTTCAACTCTACTTTTCTTCATTATTGATTTATGCTTCTGCTCTAATAATTTAATTGAAGCTTACCAAATAATCCCTTAATTACATATTCAATTTATATTTCTTGAAATTGGATTATAGATAAAAGGATATATGTACACATACATATATAATCAAACACAGGTCCGAGAAACAGAAGCTATAGAATAGTATTATACAGAGAGAGATGTGAAAATGAAAATATTAATAAGATTACATAAGAGAGCAAGCATTAACGTTGTCGTCGTTGAAGAAGTTGCTGACCTTGTCATCTCCTCGGTGAGTGACAGGAATGGTCCCATGCCTCTCTCCGAGGTTGTAGCCATGTCTGTAATAGTTATAGCTTTCTTTGAATTCATTGGTTGTGTCTTTGAAATAGTGAGTGGCGTTTGTGAAGTAGAGTGGCGGATTTGGGTAGGGCCAGAATTCTGCTCTCTTCCCTGCTCTTCGAACTGCTTTTAGTACCTTGTTTCGCTCCACATAACCTATCACCGTCACCTTTTCCATCTCCAAGTCCACTTCCACCGAATCCACCCCTGTTTGTTGTGCATACATCAAATCATCATTTCACCACTTAATTCTACTGCGTGATTAGTATTATTAATTACTGCTTAGTTTTACCTCTAAGCTTGTGAATAGCATTTTTCACCACCCTTTCACATCCGCTGCAGCACATCCTCACTTTCAGCTCCACAGTCTGTTTACCAATTTAATTAAACTGTCACTTTTTTTTAACATGTTATTAGTTACTTCCTTCTAAACAAGTTTTAAATTTTAATAAACTAAAATAAGGAAACCTGCAACGAAAGCGGTCGTCCCTTCTTAGGCATGGCGCGGCTTCTGATGCGAAAGTGAAAGTAGCTGTAAGAGATGGCAGATAGGATAGACTTGAAAGATCTGTGAAGGATGGTAGCCATTGAAGGTGGGAGAGTTGGTCTCTTTATATAAAAAAAATAAGTAGTTAGTTTGAATTTAAGGGCAAAGATGATATTCTTTCTGTGCATGGCATCGCTTCCTTAATTCCAATTCCTAATATATTCCATTTCTATCGTCTATTCATCAGTTTTCTTGCTTTGAAATTAAAATCAAATTGAAGAGAAGGAATGGTATCTCCTCAGGTTGATGTTATGTTATGTTAATAATTGGCATATGGCTGCTTGCTGACACACATCTGACCAGGCGAATATAATTCCCCCCTCGTGACAATAGCATATTATATTTACATTATTATTTTTAGTCTTCATCAATAACATAAAAGATGCAAAGTTATGCAAATAATATATTCTTTATATCTTCCTTTTCCATTAATTCTCTCTTCTCTATTTCTAAACAACAGGCGCCATATGTATACATATTAGTAAATTTTTACATTATTTGACTTTGGTATTACTACAAATTTACCGATTCTAACTATTCTGAAACTTTGATTTGAAAACCACACACATAAATAGACATGGCAAAGGTCCGGTTGGCCGGTTCGGTCCGCCTGGCCAGCCTGGACCGGCCTGCCATTGAACCGGAACTGGTCGGTCGACGGGCCGGTTTCGGTTCCATGTTTTTTCAAACCGTAACCGTAATGAACCGTGAATCATTGTCGAACCGTCCGAACCGTTTAATTGAGCCGATTAACTGTTTAGTTGAACTGTCAGTTAACCGCACCCGAACTGCCGGCCCGACTCCGATTCCACTAATCTTGAATCGTGGCCCGGCGGGCCGAGGCCTAAACCCGGCCCGTGGCCACCTCTACACATAAACAATATAGCAACTATCAATTTTCTACGCATTTTAAAGTATCGATTTCAATTCCGATTAGTATTATTATTAATTAGAGGTGTTATTCTTGTAGCATTCACCCCTAACCATCTTCTTCAATAATTCGGGACAATTAAGCTTTGGTAGTTTTCAAGTGAAAAACTTCAATTGGCATAAATAGAAAATAATTAGATATGATGGAAAGGAATAATTTATGTAATGGTTTCTTATAAGTTCATTAATTAATAACCATTAGTGTAGAGGCCAAAATATTTATATGTGATAGAATGGAATCATTCATTGATTTAGTGCTTTCGTATTACTTGTGATAATTGAACCAATTTTTTGCCTTTCTTAGAATTTTATAATCTAATTACATTTACTCCGCATAATCCGAATTTTATTATATATATTTATTAATTGATTTTTTTAATAATTTTATTTTATATATATCATTATTTTAAAATTTAAAATTCTAAGTTTTAATATTTTGCACGATAAATAATTATTTTTAAATCACAATTCTAGTAAATTGCGATATATTATACATTTTGTTGACTATTATTATTTTATCCTTTTATATTGTAAATATGATTTATAACTTCTTGTTTTTTTATCAATTTAATTAAAATGTCAAATTTATCTGCATTTCTAAGAATATTTCGTTATCCTTGAAATTTTGAACAAAATGATAATTAAAATAACGAAATATTTTTGAAATTTCGGATGAAAAGACATTTTAATTAAACATAAATAATAAATTATATTTATAAAATATATGTAAAGAATATTAATATTATACAAAATCTTTGAGACTAAATAATTTTTTTATTATATAATTGATGTCAAAAAATTTTATTACTTAATTTATTTAAAAAAAATTAGAAAATTCAATATTTTGAATTATTAATTTGATAAAATTTCTAATGAAAATAAAAATTTTCTAAAAAAATATTTTAGTATTAATAAATTGAAGTTATTATAAACTGTGACAATAAATTTAAAAAGAAAATGAAAATTTTCTTTACATTTAATATATCTAAAAAAAAATTACATCATAATTTTTTCTTGGGAGCTTTAAAGAAATAGCATAAATTTTATAGTGAAATTAAGTGAATAGCACATATTTCTAAAAATTAAAAAAAAAACATATTTTTTATAAAAAACCCAAAACTGCCCCTAGTATATATATAAGTATATATAGAATATATATACTTTGGGTATATATACAAGTATATATAGATTATATATACTCGAAGTATATATACAAGTATATATAGACTATATATACTCGAGTATATATAGACTATATATACTTGAGTATGTATTATAATTTGAAAAATTCATTGCTATGATTTATGGAGTATATATAATAGTATACGTGGTTTCATATATGCTGGGTAATATGTTATTTATTCATATATACTGTCATATATACCAACAAATGAAGAGTAAATGAAGAGTATATATGACAGTATATATAGATCATATATACTGTTACAAAAACTATGTATGAATAATGTATGCCTATTTGTGAAGGCCATATGCTATGATTAGTGTGGAGTATATATATAATTCATATATACTAGGTTATGTGTGATTTTTGTGGTATATATATCAGTATATATAGTCTATTATATATACTGTCATATATACTAACAAACAGAATTTTGTTACAGATTTTGATTGCAAGCAGTTTTGAATCATTGCTTAGATTAACAACGCAAAATCCAACAACATTAGGTCATATGTTATGATTTGTCTGGAGTATATATAATAGTATATATGATTCATATATACTAGGTTATGTGTTATTTTTGTGGTATATATATCAGTATATATAGTCTATATATACTGTCATATATACCATTAAATAGAATTTTGCAACAGATTTGAAGAAAAAAAAATGAAAACCTAAAATGGAGAAGGAGAATTTATAAATCACATACAGTTCATAAATGGAGGAGGAGAATTCACATAAAATTCATAAATCAAATTAAAAACCTAAAATGAAGGAGGAAAAGAAGAAAAGACGAAGGAGGAGCTTAAGTCCTAAAGCTGCTGGAACGAGGGCAATGAGGAGGAGGATGAGGAAAAGAAGAAAAGACGAAGGAGGGGGAGAGGAAGTAAAAACGAAAAAGAAGAAGAAGAAGAAGAAGAAGAAGAAGAAGGAGACGATGAAGGAGGAGGAGAAAAAGAAGAAGAAGAAAAAAAAAAGTCGAAGGAGAAGAAAAAGAAAAAGAAAAAAGGAAAAATTGGTGGTAGAAATAAAAGGAAAAAAAATGAATTAGTTAATGGGGAGGGTATTTGAGTACATACAACAATATATATGCTATTTTTTTAATTTTTATAAATCTGTGCTATTTGATTTTTTTCAGGTAAAATATATGCTATTTGGTGTAATTACCCAATTCCTAAAAATGAATTACATATGGGTTTTTCCCAAGTCACTTATACCAAAACTTTTTTGAGAAAATTTAATAAATAGCAACTTTTGAAGTTTGTAGTACATTAATATTTCAAAAATTAAGTAAATTACAATTTTTTTTTTTTTTACAAATGACTATTATACCTCCAATATATTTTTACATATTAATTTTTTGTAAATTAATTTTTACATATCAATTAGTATCTAAATTAAAATACCAGCAGTATGTAAATTTTTTTTCTGATAATTACTTTTACACATCTGTTTTTTTACATACCTATCAATATGTAACTTGATATTTTATGATAATTACTCTTATGCCCCTATGTTATTTTTACATATTAATTAGTATGTAAAGTGATTTATACCATCAGTACATAAATTGATTATTTGTGACAATTACTTTTATATCCATAATTTTTTTTTTACATACTAATTAGTATATAAATTAATTTTTTATGACAATTAATTTTATTCCACTAGATTATTTTTATATAGTAATTAGTATGTAAAATTGATTATGTATGACAAATACTTTTATACTATGATTTTTTTACATACTAATTAGTATGTGAACCGATTTTTACATACTTTCTGTATATAAATTGATTTATTGTGAAAATTACTCTTATACGTTTACATTATTTTTACATACTGATCAGTTATATGTTGATTTTCAATTTTTTTTGTTTATATATATATATATATATATATATATATAATTTTTTTTACATTGATAAAATTTTTTTACATTTTAATGCCTAAATGACCCAACTAAAAACCTAAAGCAACTTCAAGCACTAATCTGTAAATGTTCTAACTATTCATTTTCTTCCTCGCATCTTTCAAAATCGTCTTTGACATAGCCTGCCCTACTTGTACTTCTGCTTGTTGTAACTGAAAGGAAATTGGCGGAATCATAATTGGAATAACTATATCGATTGAAACCAGTTGAAAACCATCAGTATCTTGACAAAAAATAACAAATTGCAACAGATTTTTTGTTCGTTGGCAGCAGCGATTTGAGTTTTGATCGCTTTTTGGCTGGAATAAGGTGCTCTGATGGTGATTTTAAAGTCCCAGACGACTCGCCGGTTTGAGAGTTTTTGACCGGTACCCTTAAATCTCCAGTTAGATGCTTCTAGCGGCAACGATGACGAGGACAGTGGCAGAGTTACAAGGTCGGTCATCATCTTCAGCAACGTACAATCTAGTCATCATTTAATATTTATTTAATTTTAATTAGTTAAACTATTATTTAAATAACAGGAGTTGCATTTTTTAATTTATAAAAATAAATATATTATTTAGTTAATTTTGCAAAAATTACACACAAATATTTAAAATCTACTATATCCTAACTCATATATATATATATATATATATATATATATATATATATATATATATATATATATATATATTTGAATTAGCCTAAATAATAATCTTGTAAAAGCCCAACATTAAACTTTAAAAGGTTTAGCATTTGAGCCGGTTAGAACTCTAGAAACTAAACACGTTTTTGCTTCCTTTTTTTTCTTTCAAACTCGCATATTAGATTATCTGTAATATTTGAAATCAATTCAACGAATATAAATTATTTTAAATTTAATTTATAACATATATTCAAATTATTGCTATACATTATTTTTAATCTATTGATTGATTTTTTTTTTCTAAAAAGAAATCGAGTTCTCATCTCACTGTTAGCTATTGAAACTTTGAATAAGGCAATATAATAGAGGTAAACTATCTCAAACTCTGCTGAGGAACAAATCTTAAACAGTACTAAATAAATAAATATAATGGTCCAAATATTAAAAAATTATTTTCTTAACATTGTCTTCTATGATCATGTAATTATGAGTTCATTTAAGAGAGTTGATTCTATTGTTTGAACCAAATTAAATTTGGACTATCATGTTTTACTTGAACAAAAAAACAAGTCAATAATTAATTGAAATGAAAGAAAAAATAAAATCCACCATTAGTTATTATAGATATATGCATTCATAAATATTTGGGCAAATGTAAACTTTACAAATGACCTCACACTTGCCAATAGGAAATAACAAAATCATCCCTCACCTAACAACCAATTCACCATTCTCTAAATTCCTTCTTATCATCCTTTCAAAACTACCTTCCAAGTTATATTTACTTTAAACCCACATTTCCTTCTTATATGCCACCCGTAGCTTCCATATTTACTTTCCTCCTTAACCAAATAATCATTACTAATTTATACATTTATTAACCTCAAAATTTGTAAAATTAAGAAAATTCAAGGCAAATTAATTGACATTAAGAGTCCCCCCTCTGACAAAAATCATTCTTAATCAACCAATTAAGCAAATCAAAACTTAATTATACATTATCCAAAATCAGGAAATTATTAATTATAAGCTTAAAACACGGAACCGTTTGATCAGACATGTTGATTAACTGGACGACATGTATAATGAAAAACGGGAAGCAGATAAGAAAAGCAAAGCAAAACTAGATTTTTCTATTTCTATACAGCTAAATGGATATGCACCCTTTTAGACAGATTTCATGATTCCAAGAGAGAAGGGTTTAATTAAAGAAACGTAAAGATCCATGAAAGTTGACAAGTGTCCTACCACCTGTAATACTAAGCAACCATGCAATGCTTTATAGCATTACACGTTTACTTCAAATATCTTCACTCATCTTCCTTCTCTATATTAGCTTCTCATCCTACGCCTGTTCCTCTCTACTCTATACTACCATTATCAGAATTGAAAGTTTTAGGCTCTGAGATTTTAACAAAGTACAGAAGGGAAAAAAAAAAGATGGCAACTCTGGGAAGGAGTGTAGCAGGTCCATTGCTGTTTCTGAACTTAATCTTGTATTGTATTGCTTTGGGTTTTGCTAGTTGGTGCCTTAATAGGTATATCAATGGACAAACCTATCATCCAAGTAAGCTTAATTAATTACCCTCTTTCTTAATTCCTTTTTTTTTCATTTTTTTTATATATGATTTTTGTTTGGCTAATTAACAAAACAAAAAAAAAAATCAGGTTTTGGAGGGAATGGAGCAACAGGTTTCTTTTTAACATTTGCAATATTAGCATCTGTTGTGGGTATAGTATCGAAGTTGGCAGGTGGGCTTCATGTCAGGAGTTGGAGAAATGACAGTCTTGCTTCTGCTGGTTCTTCTTCACTTATAACTTGGGCTATCACTGCTCTAGCTTTTGGGTAATTAAGAATGCTTTAATTTAATTTATTATCAATTAGTTAGTTTTTGAGACACTAATAATTATTGTTTAATTAATTATGGGTAGGTTGGCATGCAAAGAAATACACCTAGGAGGACACAGAGGATGGAGACTGAGGGTAGTAGAGGCATTTATGATAATCTTGACATTTACGCAGCTTCTGTATCTGATGGTGATTCATGCTGGGGTGTTTAGCAGCAGGTATGGTCCTGGTTATAGAGAAACTGAATATGGAGTGGGAGCCGGCGAGCCAATTCCAAAGGGTACAACTGCAACCACAGGAACTAGGGTTTGATGAAATTAACATGTATATATATGTATTTTCCTAAGATATATGCATGTAATGTGCTAAAACAATAGTTTCATTTTCAAAGCCCTTTTGGCAGGAACTTATTTTACTGTTTGGACTTTGATCTCCTCTTTTTATGTTGTAATTATGTAAATATAAAGAAGTTGGTGATGTTAAACAATATATATTGTGTGTGAATGTGAGTGGTTTGATTTCTTAATAAGTTTAAGTTGTATTTAAATCATAGTTATTCTCAAAATTATGATATTGTGAAAATTATTTGAGATTTGGATTTAGGAATTTAGGAGTTTAGATGCAGATCTTGTTTATGAAGTTGTATTGAATGCTGATTTAGATTTTATACAAATTCAAGGTAGTGTTGGAGAAATGCAACACAAACTTCAAAAAGAGAACTGATTTGTAAGTAGGGAACTGGCTAACTTTATCTTTTGACAGTAGGAAAAGTCTTTGAAATATGGACAAACAGGACCGCAAGCATTTTATCTTATTTTGACAGACCACCACATCACAAATTTGGGAGTTTTAATTGTAAGATTTTGCCATTTTAATTCAAAAGTTCAAATTCAAATTTTTATACATTAATCTTGACTTTCGCAAGTGAAAATTTATGTAAATTTAAGTCATTTGAGTGTTACATCATATTATTATTATTATTATTATTATTATTATTATTATTATTATTATTATTATTATATTTTGCAAGGATATTTATTAATTGTAGATTAATTAGAAATAGTGAACTTATTACAAATAAATAGTTTAATTATCTGGAAATTTTTTTAAAGAAATTATGATGTGAAGGGTTTAAATGTATAACATAAAATATTCCCAATTCTGAAGATGCAGAAGAAATTGGTGTTCTTGAGTTTCTTATAACAAATTTCATATGGAATTTACAAGCTTAAGAGATGATATAACGTAGAAGATTGGGTAGTTTTTATTTGGGGGGGCTTCAAGATTATCTGTAGTGTTGAGGTTTCAATTTCTTCTTGAATATTGTATGAGATTATGTATGAATTTTCTGTTCTTGGTTTGATGTATGTTGAGCTCTCTACACCTTTAAAAAAAATCAAAAAAAAAAAAGAAAAAACGGCGAAGTGGATACATAACAAGCAGACAGCTCGTTCGTTGGAGAAACAACAGGATGTAGGACAACTTTCAAACTACCGTATGAGTTTCAAATTCTTCCACAAACTCAAAAATAAGCGGGCACGGATTAGAACACAATACGCTTCCGTGGATGAGTCTTACACGTCCATATGTCCCTCTTCGCGTAGCGAGACATGGCATGGAAGCGGAAAAAGAGTACAGAAACACAGCTTATCCCAATCTATGAAATGATCACAAAAAGAAAAAGAAAAATGAATTTGATGGTTTTTTGGTTGGGATGTTTTACGAGACAATTTTTTAATTTAATAAATGAGCCGTAGAGAATTTTTTAATTTAATAAATGAGCCGTAGACTCTATACAAATTTGATCCTGTGTTACAATTATTCTGCTAAATTTTCAGTTGTAACTAATCTGCTAAAACTAGGACCGCATGCGTAGACAGTCGGAGGAGGGTATGTTCTTACAAAATGAAAAAATATATATATGATGAGACAAATTCCAACGGCACTGTTCATCTCTCAGCTCAAGAGCTACAGCCGTGCCCATAATATATATACATACCCAGAGATGCAGTGAACGGCAGAGAGTCACGAGAGCTGGTATTTCACAATTTACTCCCATTCTAACATTTTATGAATTACATAAATTTCCAAAAGCAACAACATCACAGCAGTATTCTAACGTGCCTGTGAATTCATTATAACTGAAAAATATCAAAATTTTCAAACTCCACTCTTTCACGGGGTAATGTAAATAAGAAAGGAAATGGTACAGAGGATAGCTCCTACAAATTTTCTTCTACCAGGCTTAAACCAATCACATTATAGGCTAGGCAGGCCTGATACTAATAGTAAATTCTTCTAGGGTTGAGCAACTTCGCCTCCATTGATATAACCTTCCTTGCGACCTTCAAACCCCGGCCGCAATAGCTTTTTCTCTCTCTTTGCAATCCGTCGCATCTTTTTCTGCTGAACTCTGTCGGCTATATTTTGCGATCTGGTCTGCTGTTTCTCTGATTTCACTTTCTGTTGGTTTTCAATTCTCTCTTTCCATTTCTCAGAATTCTTCTGATGCCTCTTTTTCTCCCGTTTCATGCTCTCTTTCAACAATTTTGGATTATCATGAACCTTATTACCTGCAGCTCTACTCACTGCTGTTTTCCATGTATGCTTTGTGATTATATCTCCTTTTTCTGGATTTTTCTTTGCTTCTTCCAATTCTTTTGCTTTTTCAAGTTCCTTTACTTTTGATAGTTTCCTCTTCTTCTTTCCAAGCTCTTCTTTCTCAAGCTTAACATGGCTAAATTTGAGTTCTTTTGCAGCCTCTTCAGCATCCTTCTGCCCTTTCTCCATTGAAGACATTTGTGTAGACTTCTTGCTCTCAGGCTCCGAGTCCCTCTTGCGTTTCCTTTCCTGCATTCCTTTTTTCTTATTTTGCTTCTTCTCGCTCGTGTTTCGATTTCCTCGAAGCTCCACAATTTTGCGTTGAAGTCGTTGTCGAAGATCTTCATATGTTGCTGATTGGCCATCACCTTCTGCTAGACCAGACATCATCGGATTAATTTCCACTTCATCATCGCTTTCATCATTCGATTTTTCCTTCTCAATATTTTTCATAAGCAAATCTAGAGTGGTTGCAGAAGACTTCTCCGGGTCAAGCCGATCTCTCCGTGCCTTCTTGATATTTTCTTTTGTTTCCTTCTTAGAAAATGCTTTTTCATCCTTGCTAAGGCCCGGAAACCATTTCTTCTCTTTCTCATCAACTGGAAGATAGAACCTCGCAGGGATGAGCTCAATCAACTTGTCAAAAAAAAGAGAATTCTCATGAATGAGGGACTTCAGATCAATATCAGGCATGGCAGGATCATTAACTATATTTTGTCTCTTCTTCTTCATTCGTGTAGAAACTGAAGTTGAAAAGCCACCAGAAAAGAATTAATAGTTAGATTCAGGAAATAGCACTATTACTGATTTACTTTTATACAATCTATTCTATTATGCTTTCTTCAATTGTTTTGACATATTATATGCAAGCAATTGAAACTGCAGCATTTAAATAATACAGTAATAAAGTTAAAAGAATAGACAAATTGAAAGTTAGAAGAAAAAGGCATTCGCAAAATCTACAAGCATGAATCTAAAAAGTTCCTCAGGAACTTAAGCACAAAATAATTTCTATAGCATAATCACAAGTTGTGTACTAAGTGTATAATAAAACATTGGATATCTAACTTTCCAACCAACAGTATTACACATCAAAAATCAAAACATTAGCATATTCTCACTTCCTTCTAGCAGAGAAAACATAGTACACACCTTGAAAAAGGAAAATCCTAAGAAACAAAAGCATAAAGTTTTAAATTGAAAGAACAATCAAAAAATAATATTTCAATTTATTTGAACCTCAAAAATTATATTTTCACCCCAATCCCTAATTAAATGGCAAGGGAGCTCCGGAAACCAAAGGCATTTGAAAGCAAATTAATGAGATTTTGTCATTATGTGTCGATAATCAACATAAAAAAAAGAACAAATTAGGAAAGAGGCATAGATGACCCCGAGAAACTGATTGGCCGAAGGAGAAGACTGTTGGAAACCCTAGATTGTAGAAGGAAACTTGAACAAATTTAAATGCATTTTAGTTTAAAACTTGAAACAATTTAATACTTGACTCATTCCTACAGAAAGACTAAGAGACAAGGGCATTTAAACTGGAAACAATTTGAAGTGGATTATAACTTATACATATTCTACCAAATAGGGATTGCCAAGAAAGAATAATATAAAAACCTGTTATTCGCTGGAGTGCTTAGCGCTAGTAGTTCTATGACAGTAAATTAAGGGAAAAAAAATTAATCATTACGCAATTTGCCCTGTTGTAATTCAATAAAACCACATTGTTTCCACTAAACAATAGAATTTTTTGTTATGTCAGTTCCATTGAATTATAAATTAACAAATACTACACTTCCTCTGCGCTTCTTTTAGATCTTTCTTCTTTATAGTTTAGAATCTATTCATTTTTTAGCATGTTAAAGCTATTCAGTTGTTTCCAGCCCTTACTTGAATTATCTTATTAATCGCACCTTTTAATTACCAATCATTTCTTGATTTTGTGTATTTCTAACTTCAAAAAATATTCAGCTTTCTCGATTTGACAGTTGTGATTTATCTACTGTTTTTCTTAATTTTCAGATGCTAAGAATGTACGCAAAAGAAAGAAGAACATTCATGATTCATCCATAACGGGGCTGTTTTAGGTATATACATGAGATTATACAAACCCAACTTCAAAATTAAAATCGCAAATAAGAAAACCTACACGCAAATACAAAGATTCAAAAGAAACAAAAACATAAAAAAAAAAACAGGTACACATTTCAATATCACAAAATTAGAACTTTTATACCTGAAATTCGTCAAGACGCAATAGAAGGGAAGGCGAAGCCTGGAAGTCAACGGAAACAGAACGAAAGGTGAGGGCTGGAGTTGACGGAGGTTGATTGACAGGCTGCGACTTGCGTCGGAAAGAAAGAGAGAATTAAAGAAAGAGATTGAGAGGAAAGGGCGGATTCGTCGTGCTGCTGTGTGCTGGTAGGAGAAAGGAAGAAAGAAACGTTTTAACTTTAGGGTTTGGAGGGCTTTCTGCAAAACGACATAGTTTTTGCTTATCAATCTATTTAAAATATCAAACCGTATCCAATTCCTATTTATTTATATGGAAAAATATCAAAAATTATCAGTTTTAAGTATGAAATAATGTTTAGTCTAATTAATTTTTAAAAATTCATATTCGTTTTGTTTATAATTTGTTTAGAAGTTTATAACTAAAAAATTGGATATCTAAAAAATAATTTAATTTTTAGTAATATATTAAAATTTCATGAGATATATATGTGAACACCTCTTGTTTATTCTGAATATTCTTTGGATTTTTTTTTTTTCAGAATTCTTCTTTGGGATTTTCTGAGATTTAATTTATTTAAATTAAATTAATTTTTTATTTAATTTATGTTTATTAATTTATGTTTATATGGTATAGGATATTGTTCGTTGAATGGAGTGAAAGTTGGATGACGAAATATTAGAAAGATTTTAAAACCTTATTTCCAAATCATGAGGACCAAATAGCTTAATTTAATGGAGAACCCGTGGAAATTATATCTAAATACAAAGGAGTTTTTGACATAAATAATACACTAAATGTAATTATATATTAAAAATTATCATATTTTGAAAAAATAATTCTTAGAATAATCACTTTTTAATTATAAATAAAATATAAATAGTGTATAAACATATTATAAACAAAAGGAATATAATACTTCTAAGAGTTGAAAATCAAATGGAGTCCTAGATAACATTGTTAAATTAAGATTTGGATTCCGGGGTTTAAAAAGTAGACAGTATATATCGATAAGCCTAAATGTCAAAAATTGTATAGTCTAGGGGCGTCTCAATGTATTTGGTTTTTCTTAGTCAAATTATATTTGTTTATACATGAGTTTATGTCCAAATTTATGTTATTATATGATTGAGTCAGACTCAACTTATTGAACGCACGTAATAATTTAGGTTGTGTTACTTATTATGAGAGAAAGAAGAAGAAATCTATTTTTTTTTTCAAAAAAAAAAAAAAAGAAAAATCTAATAATATAAAAATTCATCTCAAATAAAACATATATTCACTAATGAAACCACAACGGTGTCAATTGGGGCGAACTTTTGAAATAAAAAGTTTATACATAGATAATTAACAAAAATCCAACATTTAAATCTTAAAAATCAAATTGGTGTTAATAACAGTAATCGAACTTGAAACAAACAATCTACGTATTCGCATTCGTGGAAATAAAGATAAAATAAAACTTTATAAAATAATATAAAAAGAAAAAATGGGTAATTACTTTTGGGTTCCTAAAATTTGGCCCAACAAATTTGTAGGTCTCTCTATTTTGGAAATTATATCAACGGGTCCCTAACTTTTGAAAAAATTGACTATCAGGTCCTTCCGTCCACTTTGGCCTTTAGTCAACGGAAAAGTCAACGTTTTTTTAAAATGACCAAATTACCCTTTGATTTATTTGAATCAGACCATCCTAATTATTAAATCAAACTTGTGGGTCCCACTTACTATAAAAATAAAAAACAACTAAAATAAGATTCAAACCTGAGACCTTTAACACATTACACAACATGATAACCAACTGCACCACAACACCTTAGTATATTAGTCTGACGTGATAATATTTTATTGTGTATAGAGTTCAACCATTCACATTTTATCACTATAGCAATTATCTATTATTTCAATTAAGATTTTATTAAATAATTACATATTTATTTTTTAATCATCCTACACAAGTCTGAAGGTTAGAAGGGAAAGTTTAACTTTTCCGAAAAATTAAAAAGA
>CANUEY010143030.1:0-28613 GCA_948099555.1 Croton setiger | reverse complement strand
ATTCGGGTGGTCCTCGGGTTCCTTATCAAATAACTCAACTGGTCGGATTTCAGAACTGACTTAGGAACCACAAGCATCATAATTCATATGTCAAATATCTCTAAGTGACCGGGCTTTAGTACCGGTCCAGACAGTTCAATTATAGCATATAACAGCAATCTCATATATAATAGATGACTGGGCTTCAATACCGGTCCAAACAGTTTATCCCAAAAACATATAATAGCAAGTCATACCTCGTAGATGATCAGATCTCAATTCCAGTCTATACAGCTCAATATATCATGTTTGGCAATATCACAAAGTTCATATCAAACACACATAAGTAAGTGGTCTCAGCACTTACCTCACTGCTGTGAATTCGGGTGGTCCTCGGGTTCCTTATCAAATAACTCAACTGGTCGGATTTCAGAACTGACTTAGGAACCACAAGCATCATAATTCATATGTCAAATATCTCTAAGTGACCGGGCTTTAGTACCGGTCCAGACAGTTCAATAATACTATAACATTTCATTTCCATATATCACAGATGACCAGGCTTCAATACCGGTCCCAACAGTTCAATTATAGCATATAACAGCAATCTCATATATAATAGATGATCGGGCTTCAATACCGGTCCAAACAGTTCAATATAGCATACTTAGCAAATTCACAAAGTCCAAATCAAACATATAAGTAAGTGGGTTTAGCACTTACCGTACTGTTGTGAGTTCGGTTGGGTCTTGGTAATTCACCCCGCCCTATTCGAGGACTCGATGCTCCTATAATGCATAACATGGCAACGATGTTCAAATAACCAAATCAGAAATCCATATATGCTATGATGCATGATTTCATAATTAATCACTGAGTTATCTCTGTTTAAAAATAATTCCATATATTTCCAATTTAAAACTTATCACATAACTTAATTATAAATCTCAATTTTCCATATAATAATTATAATTAAGAATAATTATAATTATTAAAACCAAAACTATATTTAAATAAACCAAACAAATAATTAAAACCAATTTCATACTTAAATTCTTTAACCAAACATTTAAATCTTGATTTTCAGCTTCAAAACGATCTCAAAATAAATTTTTGACATCAAAAAGGATTCAGGACGTCGAAATTAGGTTGGAAGGGCTAAAACATAATTTATAAAAGTTTTCGGGTCAAAAGTGCAATTATTAAAAATTCAGGGACCAAAATGTAATTATCCAAAAGTCAAAAATTTGTCCAAGAGGGTAATTTTGCAAAGTTCAGTAACTATACGGGTTAGATTGCAAAAATCAAAACTTAATTCTACTGGAATAAAATGAAAACAATCTAAAATTCATACTGTTGGACTAAAATGTAAAAACATTTAAAGTTCGGGAGTTTAAAATACGGTTTACCCAATTCCAGGCACCGAAAGTGCAATTTACCAAAACGGCGTCGTTTTGACCCGCCCGCAGCCCCCTCTGCGTGCCTCGCACCCGCGCGCGCGCCTGGATCAAAATGCACGCCCTTGGTGTCGTTTTGATCCGTGTGCCAGCCCGCCTCCTACCTAGCCCTGAAAACCTAACTCTCCAGTCAACTTCCCGACCACCGGACGTCCTCCTCCGGTGGCTTTCTGGCCAACTAATACCACCATTCTCTTCCTCTACACACCCTCTAACTAACCATCGGAGCCAAATTCCCAGAAACCCTCTGGATCAAAAGATATTAGTCCTCAAAGTTGGCTCCTCAACACTGCTCACCCAGAACCCAGAATTTGCCTAACTCTCAACCCAACTTCCAGCAACTTTTCCGGCCATCTCCGGTGGTTTTCTGGCAAACTAAAATGACAGCTCTCTATACAAACATACCCTCTATAAACCCATATAGCCAAAACTCACATAGGTTTCACCAATTGGAAGTTATAACCCTCCAAAGTTGGTACCTCAAAACTGCCCAAAAACTTGAATTATGAACCAGAATTTTGTTTCTCTTTATCCCACGATTTCCAGCCAATTTCCTTCTACCCTAACACATCTAAACACTTCTTAAACTACCCAAAAACATGTAAGAATAGTTGGTTTGAAAATTTCCCAAAGATTTCCCCACTTTTCTCTTTCTTTTTCTTCTTTTCTTTTCCTTTTCTCTCTTTCTTCTTCTTCTTCCTCACTTTCCCTTATGAGTTCTAACCAAACCAGGCTGTTCCAACCCCTATTTCCAGCCTCTAGCACCTACATATACGTCCCACAACATGTTCAGCATCTGCTTGGTACATTTAGCCTACCAAACTAACAAAATATCCTTAAAACATTACTTAACCAAAAGGGTTTTCTAATTAACTTCCTCCAAATCTTTCAACCTCTCTTTCCATCCTATAATCTCATTCTAGCACCTGTTTTAAATATATTTTGGAGTCAAAATAATATGTAGAACACGTGTCTGAAGTTTCGTAAAAATCGGAATCTGAAAAGGGGTTGCGGTTCGCTCAGTGCCCTAAACCGAGTCCGAAACTCGACTATTTTTATGGAACCAAAACCGTACGATGTCGTCGCACATTTAGGGTTCCAAAACTCTTTAAAACATGTTAATAATCATATAACAAAATATCAAAATCATTTGGTTAATATTTGATGCGATTTTGGCATTTTCCGATCGCGCGGGTCCGAAAACCCTAATTAGCTCCGTTTGTGTCTTTCGACGGCAAACGAGCCTATAACATAACTTGTTTCTCTTATTGAAATCATATAATATCATATTCAAATAATATATTTCATGTTTAACATACATGATGCATTTTAATGAAAATGCACAAAATGCATGAAATGACGTCGGAACGCCGTAGGTTAAGGTTTGGGGTGTCACATCTTGAATCAGCTGCAAGTACCATAATTGGGCAATACCTTCGAAATGGAAAGAGGCTAAACCTACTTTTTCTTCATCTGGAGTAGATTGATGTTTGAAAAAGTGCTGACATCGACTAAGCCATCCCAAGGGATCTTCGAGTCCATTAAAGCGTGGAAAATCAAGTTTTGTGTATTTTAGAATGACAGAATTCCCTCTAGAAGTATCTAAATTAGCTGTCCCAGAAATTCCTTTGTCCTTTCTCGGCTAGACTTAACTTTCAGCACTAGAAGAAGATAAACCCTTCTTAGTTGATTGTAAATCGAAGGAGATGGCTTTCAGTTGAGCCTGGAATTGGTCCATCTTCTCATTGCACGTTTGGTTCGTCTTCTGTTCAACCAACATCAACTCGAAGATTTTGTTAACCTGCTCTTGAATTGAATCGCCCATAACTCCGGGCTCTTATACCAAGATGTTATAGTCCCTAGTTTGGGATCGGGCTATGGGTCTATTTGAGGTGGAAGAGGGCGAAGATGGAATGGGTAGAATAGTAGTTTTCTTACTTCGACCTATTTTGAAAATGCTAAGGTTCAATAGAGGGAACCTTAAACCTCTAAGTTAAAGTACTCAAGGCTACTGGAATTCCAAGTTGATTCTTTCATTGATGCTTATTGAATATTTAAATAGGCTGTTCATAACAACTTTTACATCAAGAGATCATGACTTGATCATGGAGCATAACTCCCTAAAAAATGGGAATGCAGAAAGTGGAGGAGATCCCTCCTAACAAAGTGGAACAAACTCAAAAGAAAAAAGTCAAACAACTAACAGAAATAAAAGACAGATCAGTAGTAAGACAAATCAGCTATTCCACCTCAAGAATCTATACACGTGGCTGCTTACTTGTATAGACCAGAACGGGCTTGGCAACACACACACTTGCTTTTGTATCTTTTCTTTTATTTGCTTTTTTTTATTTCTAATGTGGTTTAGGGTTGTATGGGCTTCACCTAGCATACACTATCTCCATTTCTATGAAATAGAGATTTTTGGTTAAGAGGAAGGAAGTTTACAAGAGAGTGTTTATAAAAAATAGACACTTAGTACTTTTTGAGATAAATTGAATAGAAATGCATTGTCTCACAGTGTATAGGGATTTTAGTACATATGAGATTCACTCTTTTTATTGTCTCCCACTTCGCAAGAGTAAAAATAAAAAGATGAAAATAGGGGAAAATGTAAATGCTATCAAATTTGTAACTCAATATCAACCTAAATCTATCAACCATCAAGTATCAATTTAAAATTTTTAATTTAAGTACTAACCAACTAATTTTAATATTTAAACTAATGAGAGATTTGAATTAATGTTTCGTAATATTGTTCATTATGTTTCTTTTACTGTTCTTCTTCAAACTTTTATTTTATTTTTTCTTGGAAGAATACTCAATTTGGATCATTGTATTATTTTACAATCTAATTATTTGTGATATATTTTTCAAAAAGAGTCCATACCTTAACTCATTTTACTGAAATTTATCAATTTTCTTATTTTATAGAGTCTGTCGTGAGAATTCTTATTTTTGTTTTAATTTATATTGACAACCAAATTGTGAATACACACTAGATAAAAAAAAAAAGATAAATTTAACTAAAATAAATTAAGGTGGGAACTATTGTGACAAAAATGGATCAAAATGAGTACTATTTTTACAAAATAATCGCAAATGAGTAGATTATAAGATGAAGCATAGTCGAAGGGCCAAATTGAACCATCTTCCTTTTTTTATCTTCAAAATTTTGTCTTCTTTTATCTTTTTCCTTTACTGTTGTTTTTCTAGTCTTTAATGGCATAACTTTTGAATTTCCTCACTCCATTTCTTATCCAAAACACTTGTAATTATTAAGGAGTATACTTTATTTGGATGTGCGTTTATACCCAAACAGAATAATGTATTATATCAGTATAAATATTCTTATAAATTAAAATTATATACACACGACGCATACTAAAATGGAGTATGATAATAATAATAATATATCTACCCTACCAATGAAATGGTGGTAAAAAAGACGTGCATTGAAGAACAAGAAGAAAAATTAGATCCGAAATATAATATCTTTTGAACTCAGTAGTTTATTGAAAGTAGATAAAAATTGAAGCACAAATCTAAGAAAAATATAAGAAAAGAATTGGGTGAACAAAAAGAAAAAATAATATGGAAAATTGTAAAAGTGAAGAAGAAGAAGGAGCAAAGGGAAGCTACATAACATGAAGAACATAAGAAAAAGAACCATACAAGGTTGGGACTTTTAAAGATGATGTGTTATTGCTCTTAATTTTTGAAGTTGTAACTACCTACTTCATCCACTCCTTTTTGTTTTTTTCTTCATCTACTTGCCAAATATTCTTATTTATTTGACATATTCTTGTTCTTCGTTCCTAACAAAATTTCATTATTTATCGAAACTTCTGTGTCCTTTTTTTTTTTCATCAAGCATTATGGTTCATTGCTTCTTCATTCACGGGCCTTGTCATCAAATGAACTGCAAATCCAACACATCAACCAATTATCTTTGTTCGGAATTCGATGAAAGTAAAGCATTGAAGATAAAGTTCACTTTCCATTTTTTTAATTTCTTGAAATACTTTCCAAATCATCTTTTCTAGTATAATGCTTTCTTTTAAGCAATGCTTTAAAAAAATAATAAAAAAAAAAAAAAACTAATGAAGCATCTGCTATTTGCACTTTAAACCTTCCATTCATTTTCTTTGATGGCTTCTTTTATTGAGTTTTATTTGGTGGTTTTTTTGTCTTGTCTATTCGTCTGGTTCTCTATTCTTTACACTTGTTTTAATTTCAAATTTATGTTAAAATTTAAATTTTAATTATATACAGTATTTTAAAACTAGAGCATACGTTATGGTAAATATAATTTTAAAACTAGAAACATTGGAGAGTAAACTTTATAATTAAGTGCCTACAAATTAACATTTTAACATTCAGCTATGTCACCTTCCACACCTTCTATTAAATATGGCACATCAACCACTGGTGGATATCCGGCATTTTTCTGGTCGGTTCGAATAGTGGTGGCCACGGTTCGAAAGGAGATAAATCAGAACCGGCCCGCCAAACCGTCGAGCCGATGAACCGCCGGTTCGGCAGCGGACCGGTTAATCGGCGGTTCACCCTTCTTTTTTAAATTTAACGGTTAACCAGCGATTCAACTTAACGGTTCTACAATGGTACATGGTTCGTAATGGTTACGGTTCGAAAAAATATTAAACCGAAACCGCCCGCCGACCGACCAGTTACGGTCCAACCGGTTCTGGTTCAACGGCGGGCCGGTCCGGGCTTTTGGCGGGCTGGGCCAGGCAGGCCGAACGGGCCAACCCAGCCCGTGGCCACCACTAGGTTTGGACAGTTAACCAAAGGTTTTTTTAGCGGTTCAGACAGTTTGCGAGCAGTGCCAGTTCATGGAAGGCCACGGTTCAAAAAATATTTAAATATGAACCAAACCGCCCCTCCTACAGTTCCAGTTTGAGACCAGATCAGTTCCAATTAACCGGTGGGCCAAAACCGCTAGTTTTTCGGACCAAACCGCGCATGACCACCACTACCTTTATCTCACCAAATGTACTCAAAAAGCTCAACTGCACAGCAAAATGAGGAAAAAAAAAATATTACAATATATAACACGAAAACTATATTTTGAACAATACGAAAAAAAGGAAAAAAAAAAAAGAAGAGTTCCAATACATATTGATGGCAGCCTAATGACTATAAGCTATTGGAGAAACATATCCTACAATTACAAACAAGTTACACTCATAAATACAAACATGAGGTTTTCCAAATCAAAGAATGGTCACAAATTGATATGTAACGAAAATTTCAGAGTAAGAGTGAGATAAATGAGCTACTGTTTCAGAGTAAGAGTGAGATAAATGAGCTACTGTTCTGGAATTTTGTCCTTCAAATAATTCAGAACAGCTTTTGTTCCTCTGTCTAGAATGGTCCTTCGTATGCTGTAAAACAAAATAGAAATAATTATACTTAGGATGGTAAAAGAAGAGGAAAGAGCACTTCCATTCTCTAATTAGCCATTAGATTCCTTTTAAAGAGCTAATTGACTTGGCATAATCTGTTAAAACATGCCATTTACTGTCAGCTATCGAAATATGAAAACTCTGTAATTTTTAGTTACAAATCCCATAGAACCATAAGGCTAAACTAAAAAACTAGCCTGTTTCACTTAAGCTCTGTTCGGTATAAATGAATTCCACAAACTTCCGCAGAATTCATTCTGAGATTCATATTTTTTTCATCTCTTTACAAGTCATGCAAATTTCTGGATACTCCTTATGGCTTACACTCAAAATGGAGTAGTCTGGCAATGGCCAATGACATTCATCAGTGGAAACCATCTAGAAATCAACTCAATTAAAGTCGAGTTATACCCTGACCTGAACTAGCAATTAGCAAACAAAAATTTATTATCATACCTTCGTAATGGATTTCCATCAAGTCTCAAGGCCTGCAGGCTTGGTTCAAGCAAGCCCTGAAATCCCAAAAGAAAGAAAGGTTGATTTTGTTCCACAATTATGTGTGGTTAATAATTAATACAGGCAAAGGCTTAATTATTTACAGTGTCAGTGCTAATGTCAGAAGGTGACAGAAAGCCAAAATGAAAGGTTAAGGAGAGCCACAATGAAAGGTTAATTATGTACCAAATATATGCTTGGAAAAAAACACTTTGTAGTTTGTCTATGACCCATAGGAGACGCTATTTTTACGTATTATGTATGGTTCATAACGCTAAAAATTAAGAGCTATTGAATATCCAGTTCTTTTTTTATCTTTTTTTTTTTTATTAAATTTTTCAGGCATAATTTTATTAGCATGATATTTCAGTTTTGCTAGAAATAGACTAAAATTCACATGACCAACTAATAACAGGTGTTTACTTGGAATACATGGACTATGACAATAATTATCAGAGATTAACACTCAGTTCTAAGAAACGGTAATCTGATGTTATCAAACAAGCCATTATCTTTCTTTAAACAGATGGAGGGAAGGGAAGTTTGTTAGAAACAGTATATTAGCCAGCAAATAGTGAAAGGATTTGGTATACTGACCAGCTCTGGTGGAAGTGCTGCAATATTATTGTCAGACAGGTCAAGCTCTGTAAGAGAAGTAAGATTTTTGAAGCCCTGCATGAAAAATTAACAGAAGACAAAGAACTTACATGTAGGCAGTGGGAATCCAAATTTATTTATTTATTTTGTAATTTTATTTCTCAGAAGTGGACAGTTTATAAATTCGCTTCCAACACTCGATAAAAATAACGTTAAAAATTTGTAAATTTGCTGAACACTGAAAAGATCTTGAATGCAGAAATCAGAACCTGAAGAATTATTCCCAAATCTCTTATCTATAAGAATTCAAGTGATGGCAAATCATGCCTGCTTTTAAGTATTTCTTAATTGAGAGATAAAGGTTTCATGCTTAAAATTCTTTATCCAACAAACAATAAATAGTACCTCAGGGATTGATTGCAAAGAGTTTCGGCTCATGTCAAGGATCCGCAACTGTTGTAAGCTCAATATATCTGATGGTACATTGTGAAGTTGAAGTTGTCTGTCATGTCAAAGAAAAATACGATAAATGCAATAACATGACACAGATGCATGAAAAAATATGTGAGTACATGCACAAATAATTACTAGTTGATGACTGACCTCAGGTAAAGCTCTTGCAAATGTGACAAGCCAGAAAATGTGGGATACTCACGAAATGATGCTGGATTACCACTTAGATCCAGAATCTGAAGCTTTGAAAATACTTGAAATCCATCTGATGGAATCTACAGGACAAGTAGCAGGTTGACTCACAAAATGAAAGCAGCCAGCATAAAATACAAAAAAAAAAAAAAAAAAGGGTTTAAACTGCATGTCAGAATCCGTAATAAACCCACAAGATATGTGGCATATGTTGACTTAATGAGAGAAATGCGGACAATGAGAAAAAAGAAAAACTAAGGAAACATATAAGGAAAACAGACTCGTCGCTTCACTTGCCATCTAAACTTTTTAGTTAAGGATTAATTTTGTCATAATTAATAATTCACAATTCTTTCCTACGTACAAACTGACTGGATATCAATTTTCTATTCCGATGCTGCTATATTGACGACACCAAAGATTGAAGCTAGTGCTTGAAAAGTTAAGAACATGATAAAAGGAAAGAGTCTACAAAGAAAATAACAGAAACCCTGGCCCATTTTATAAACAATCATAAGTCAGATGTGTTATACCTGTCTAAGTGGATTATTGTCCAACTTCAAACATGAAAGCTTAGGAAGTGATTTAAGAATTGCACCAGGCCACTCTTGGATCTTGTTCTTGGATAAAATCAAATTCTGCAGGCATGCAAAAATATAAATATGCTGGGTGGCAATTTATAATTATATCATATGAACCCCTTATATCAATATGCCATTCTCTTAGAATTTATCATCTCCTAGAGAGTTATTGTGGTCAAATGGCACCAATACAAGTAAAATAATACACACTAAAAACTGGAAATCCTAAGCATGATGCTATAAAATCAAACAACTTCATCAAAAAACAAAATCATAGGGCCAATATACCTATTACCTATGAGCATAAAATGCTAACCAGTATATGAAAGATAACAGCTTCAATATCAATGATGCCAGACAAGTACCTAACCAAATGATGTTTAAGATTTTAACACAATAACAGTATATTAGTACCAATGTAATTAAGAAATGCTTGTGGATAGATCCTTCAAACACGACAAGCAATATCTCTATATGAAATTAAAATAAATCTGCATTTCCCATGCTTCATAATCATTATAAAAATTCCTAAAATAAGGTAAACACAAGGAAATGGACTGGCTCAAATTTTTTTAAAATTCCTAAAACTAAGATGCAAAATAAAATAAAACTTACCTGAAGGGAAACACATGATGAAAGTTCAACAGGAAGCTCTTCAATAGAATTCCTAGAGAGATCAACTTTTAAAACTTCACTAGATTCCCATACTTCTGATGGGACAGCACTCAAACCCAGCCCAGTCAGAGAAAGTTCCTGAAAGTACAAAAATTAATTGAGGTAAAGAATTGAAATATATAACTTATAGACTACTTACACAGAAGGATAATTTGAAGTTGTTTGCTTGGATTACCTAAAGTTAAGAATTTTCTTAACACACTACTAAATAAGATATTTTCTTAGCTGGAAACTGCTTTTGGTATCCGTATCTTAAATATATTCATGTCTCTGCTGTGACATCCAAGGGAACCAGAATGCACTCAAATTGCATACTGCAAACTATAGTGAAACCAAAAATTTTCAACACATCACGTGGGAAGTAGGAGTCAGTCGGTGTCATTCTTTTATATAAGCAGGGACGGATCCAGGGAGGAGGTAGGCAGAGCAGTGGCCACCCCTAAAGTTTTTATAATATACGTAATATAAATATAAAGAAAACAAAATCCTCTAGTGGCTTAGTGGTTAACACCTTGTGCTGCCCCTCTCGACAACGCAAATTAACTGCCCCAAACACACAAGTTGCATGTTTTTGGAACAGAATAGCATTATTAACTCAAACAATCCAATTCAATTCTCATTGTCAAACAATACGAACTGCATAAGAGAAAAAGTGCAATTTAAAGTACTAAGAGATCTTCTACCTTTTAACTTACTTCTCCATGGTAACTCTTTGCTAGCAACTTCTTTTTCATCTCAATACTCATCCGTTTTATAACAGCTTCCATTCTTGACTATTTCTTCTCCTCCTTGAACTTTATGTTTAAAATAACGACTTTTTTTTTTTTGAGATTAGGGTTGGGGGGATTCGAACCCTGTTCTATTGCCATTGCCAAGGTCCTATATGCACTTGCCAAAAGGCTATGCCTTGGCCTGCAATAATGAAATTTTTTTTATCTTACACTCTTGCTATAAGTTTCAACCTTTAATACTCTAGTTGATGAATTTTTATTCCAATTCTTACTCCTCTGCATCACTTCTAAAATTTTATTTTTCCAAGACATTTTTTCCACTCTAATGCTTCCTTTCATGAAGTGAGTATTCTTTTTGCGCCTTAAGCAGAGGGCGTGAAGCATCATTTTGAGTGCACCTCAGACTTTTCACTACCTACCACCTAGAGTAAGACAATATTGTAATCAGGAATCCGCTATAGGTTTGCTTCATTATGCAGTAAATTCCACACAGAATTGCAAGATGCTAAAATGATTTCATAATTTTCCATTATTTCAACAACTTATTTTATCCTTTGTTTTCCTAATAACTAGATTTCATGCCATCGTACCAAACTCAGTGGCTGCACAACTACAAACAAATTCATTAATGGAACAGCCTCTAAAGAGAAACCCAATAAAGAGAAGCAATTAGTTGAGTGTATTGACCAAATCACAAGTGCAAATAAATCAACAAAATTAATGGTCAATTTCAATTTTCAATGCATCCAAGAAGCCAAATCTATAGCATTACAAAAATCTTAAAGAAAAGGTTAAGCTGAAATTTAAAATAAAGGTACCTTTGAACTAACAGATAATTGAGCTGCCTTGGAAATAATTTCCTCCTTTCCTGGAGTAGTAGCTTCAGCATCTACATGCAGAGGATACATTTCTTTAAAGGGATTTATAATTCAGAGATGAAAACCATGTGCATTTGTTGTGGAGAAAAATTCAGTATTCCAAGAACAGCAGAATGTATAGAAGTGAATTACTGCTAACCATGTCAAATGGGTAATAAGAAAAAATACCGTACCTCCAACTTCAGAAAGTCTACTACGAAGATACTTCAATAAAGCAGGGGTAGGTCCAGAAACCAATGAGCTGGCAAAGGGACCATTATCAATTAAAAAAAACTTGTATCAATAAGCACAGGAGCATTCACATAGAATAGTGTCAAGTCCCACACCTTCGTATAGTTCGCAATGGATTCCCATTAAGAAGTAATTTCCGCAGGGTTGTCATCTTTCCTGTATAAAGTATAATAGGTGTTCTGTTGTATTTATATATTTAAATTTAAATAATCGGCGACTCCAACTGCTTAGTGCTCAAACAAGTAAAAAAAGAAAGGAATGACAAAGTATGGATGGACCAAAAGGTCAGGACTAGATTAGCATTCTTTACTCTCTTCATATTAAAATAAGAAAAATAATTTAAAATGAAACCATAAGAACAGACAGAGCAAAGATTCGGTATGCTGTATTCCCTCACATCAGGTGGTGACATTTGCTTTTCAGATAATTTTCAATCACACCATGAATCTCAGCACAAGGAGTTAGAAGATTATCACCCCACACTGTTTTAAACGCTGACTTTATTTCATTGTGAGAATTTTAACGATGAAGCACCAAAACATTTAATGAATTAATAGCATGTGCCATAGGATTCAGTGGTTACTTGCCACTAAGAGACATTGATAACTGTGATTTTGTTTTCCTGAAGGATTGATCCCCTCTCATTTACATGTACAAGTTAAAATTGTTCCATCAAACAATCCAAAATTTGTGGAACACATACTAAATCTTTTAGACTATTGTATCTTTTCCACGAGTAAGAAACCTGATTTGTTTTCATATCAACCTATAATTTGCTAACTTTACCAATTTCTGAGGGCAATCCACTTAGTGAATTATTTGAAAGATCCAGGAGTGAAAGTCGTAATTTGCATGCTTCTGCAGTAAACTCCTCCAACTGCAAACAGTATAATGTAATTAGTTTGCCAGCAATAATTTAATCACTGTTACCAAGCATCCGTGAAATGTTGAATACAATAACTCCAAATGATTAGAGCAATTGTTTTTTCAGGAAAAATAAAATTAAAAAGTTCAGGAGAAATCAATTAAACAGACAAGATAGGCAACAATAGTATTGTCAACAGCGCAGTCCTGGGTGACTACCGCGACTAAATTTTCTTAGGAATCACTATTGATAACATGACTTCAGAAACACAAATTCAGGTCCCAGAAATGATAAAATCTTGCTATCTCAGAATGGAATTTCACATCATATAAAGTTGAAAGAGAGGTTATATCAAATATACCATTGTGCTGAAACCTATCTCAAAAACCAAAATATTGAGAAAATGTTATATTTATTATGTTAGGACAAACTGCAATCAAACACACCTGGTTTGAGTGAAGATCTAGTGTTGCTAAGCTACCAAGTTCACCAAACTCAGCAGGTAAAGTAGAAAGTGAATTGTTCCTGAAAATTTTAGGCCATAAATGTAAAATAAATCAAAAGTGGAACTGTTCAAGAAACAGTAATCATGTGCTCCAATGCCCCAAAGAAATCAAATTTATTATTTAAGAATGGATGAGAGTAAGACCCTATGTAAAACTCCATAAGAGAAGTGCAGCCCTTTATTGATGGTGGTATTGATGAAATTTCTGCCAAACTCAGACAGATAACTTATAGTGAGCTATTCAAATGAGGATATTGAAAAAGGAAACAGTAGATTGATTACTCACTATTCTGATGAAGGTCAAGACGTATGAGTCTGGAAAGGCTTCCAAGATTATCTGGTATACTAGTTAGCAAGTTTTTTGCTGCACAGTGGAACAATAAAAATATTTTTAAGATATACATGTATGTAAAGAGCGGAATATTATTAAAGAGAACTAACTCAACAGCAGCCAGAGGCAATTACATGCATTAAATTCTGTAAGCATGGTCCATGACACCATCAAATTTCCAGACAAAGTTCTTAGTTTGTTTCCCTGGCATGGGAAGAAGGTTTGTAATGATATAACAGATGATAGGCACATAATTAAATTACCAAAAATATAAATAGACATCCATCATTGATTAATAGACAGGAAAATTAATACCTCCACATCTACTTTTATCAATTTTGAACAACTTGCCAAATCTTCAGGCAAGTTGGTGATACCATTGTTTGACGCCTGTTGAAAAGCATCACAAGCAAGATTTTGTCAGCTATCATCCACGATACTTAAATGTTTGGATTCTGATCTCATGCCAAGAATATTCAAGCATCAAAAAATGTAAAACTATCCATTTTGAGCGGAACAGAACAGATCTACTAATTCTTTGATTCCAGTTAGTAAGAGGGGTCTTTAAGCAAGACCCACGATGAGGAGTTTCATTCCAAACTACGAAAAACTACAAACATACTTATTTCCTTTCCTGTCCCTTAAATCTAGATAACCTACTAAAGAATAATTAACAAGATGAATTAGAACCATGTATCAGATAATGTGATAAAATCAGAAACTCATTTAGTTTACATAAATGGAAACACCAACAAGCAGATTTACTTCTGTACAAGCAACAATAGTTTTGGAGTGTGAAAATTACCCAGTCTGTATGATTCCCAGAATGAGAAAATAAATATAGTTGACTAAAGGTACTATGGGTTTTTATTCAATGCACAGGTTTTACAAATCACAAAACAGTTCCAGTTTAGCAGCATGAGAAGCTCAAGTTGGCCACGTATAACATTTACCATTATAAGAATCCAATGTTAACAACAGAAAATTTCAGTTTTCTTCAGACTTGGAAATTCAGATATATAGCAATTTTATGCCCCCCTGATTTGGATGTAGTTATGGATATATTTCAATGGATTCAATGATAAAGTTACAGCTCATTGAGAAAGAAACCTACAATCTCTTATAGCTCATTTGAGACATCTCTACAATCTACAAGTTTTTAGGAACAACTTTTTGTTTAGCATTAAGATATGATTAGCTCTTAATAGCCTTTGATTTAGCTTGTAATTACTTTGTAGTAATTAGTATCATTTATTTCCTTTTCCTTTTCTATAATAGCTTCACCAAATCTCTTTATTCTTCATGGTCTCAAAGGCCAACAGAGTATGATTCTTTTCTATAGTTTTCTTCTCTGGTGGGGTTTGGTTACCCTGTTACTGCAAACAGCCTCTGTAGCCCTCTATCTGCAACCAGCCCCTGTAGCCCTCTATCTGCAACCAGCCCCCATTTATGCAACTAGCATGGCCTTTGTTTCTTCAACAAGCACCTGTTTCTGCAGCCCCGTTTCTGCAACCAGCCCATGCCCCCGTATCTGCAACCAGCCCCTGCATCAAAAATTTCTGCAAACAACCCCTTTCCTACAAAAACTTTTCTCGCCTCTTACTTTCTCTTTGCCTCCTATCTAGACATTACCCAATACCCACCAAATCCGATCACTAAACCTCTATAGATCCACTCTATATTTAACAAACTCAATGGCTGATTCTTCCAAATCTCTCTTTTCTAACCCTTCCATCATCACTGTGAAGCTTTTAAGCGATAGTAATTATGTCACCTGGTCTTCTTCTGTGCAATTATGGTTCATGAGTCAAGGATTTCATGACCATTTGATTAAAAATGCCACTGATATTGCTGCAACGGAAAAGGCAGCCAGGATCAAAATTAATGGTCGATTGTGTAGCTTGCTTTGGCATTCCCTTGATCCTAAATTGCTGCCATAGTACCAATCTTGCAAGACTTGTTTTAAGGTGTGGACTAAAGCAAAATCTTTGTATACAAAATTACAAATGACATACAGCGGATCTATAAAGTTGTTTCCAGTATTGTCCAACTACAACAATATGGAACAATATCTTGGACAAGTTGAAACCTTGCAAGATGAGTTCAATTCTCATGTCATTTTCAGGAAACATTGTTGAACAAGAAAAGCAATGAGATTAATTTTTCACGGTCTTAGCTCATATAGGCCCACGACCTAATCTTGAGTGTGTTCGAGATCAAATCTTGACTGGTTTTGTTATACCTACTGTAGAAGAAATCTCTACTTATCTTCTTCGCATTTCTGAGACTCTAGCCCAACCCAGCTCCCTAACATTGACGCATCTGCATTTGCTCTCCAGAATAATGATAAAAAAAAAATAACAAGCTGAAGCTTCATTGCCCTCGCTCTGACAAATCAGGTCATACTCGGGATAATTGTTGGAAAATACATGGTAAGCCAATCAACACCAATCTGCTAGCATCAGAAGACCTGTTCCTCATATGGTTCAAAGCACCAGGATCAATATTCTTCCTTTGCCTTGTGCATCAATAACTTTGACTGGTTTGGAGTATGACGAGTTTGTAGAATTCCAAGCAAGAAAACAACATGCACTCCAACAGTTCAACAACATTCATCAACTAAGTCTAGCAATTTCTGTTGCTTGTTGCACTAACACCACTATGAACCCTGGGTTTTTTATTCTGGTGCTTTTGATGACATTTTTGATAACGATACTTTTCTCTAAACTCATTCCTTGTCCAACCTCATCTACAATTATCTTAGCTAATAGATCACAAACTAAAGTTAGAGGTACTAGAGAAGTATAACCTATTGCATCAATAACTTCAACATCATTTCTGTTTACCTTGATTTCCCATTTAAATTACTTCCCATTAGCAAAATCACCAAACAGTTTAAAAGCATTGTATCTTTTGTAACTGACCGTGTCTTTTTACAGGATCAGCGTGCATGGAAGATGATTGGAGTCAGATATGAGTCACAAGGATTGCATTACCTTTCCTCTACAAAAGCCATTCGCCATTACTGCTTCCACCGAACTTCTTCACAATTTGCATTGGTCACCTAGTCTCCTTAAACTTATGCATTTAGTTCCTTGTTTACACCTTTCTTTCATGTGTTAGAATGTGAGTCTCGTCAACTTGGGAAACAAACTCGTGTCTCCTTCCCAAAAGAGTCAATAATATTTCCTTGTCTATGTTCTGTATTGTTCATTCAAAATTTGGGTTCCTAGTTGTGTTCTTACAAACTCAGGATTCAGTTATTTGTTACTTTTATTGATAATTACTCCCAATGTGCTTGGTTTTTTCTTATGAGAAATCATTATGAATTAATCTATCTTTAAAAATTTTTTTGCTGATATCAAAACTTAGTTTAATATTTTCCGTTAAGACTCCAAGCAGCGGTAATGCCAAAGAATCTCAACCATTTAATGAGTCTGTCTTTACAGGGTATCTTCATCAGTCTTCTTGTGCATACACGCCTCAATAAATGGCATTGTTGAACCACTACCGAGTAATAAAGTAACTGATTCCTGAATAAAACTAATCCAAATACAGCAGCAAATACAACAGCTCTGTAAATGCATTTATCACAATAAATATTACCTTCAATTCAGACAAATTTATACACCTTCCCAGTGAACTTGGCAGTTCCTTAAGCTGATTGCTCGAACAATCAAACCTAGAACAAAACACATGTACAATGAAAAATAGAATGCAAGGGGTTAAGATACAACTATGACACAAGGATAAGGTAAAACACATATACTGGATCAAAAGTAGTTCTTGAGTGAAGTAAATGAACATGAAGTCAGTAATTAAAATTAGAGTGTGACAAAAATTAATCAGTTTTACAAATTGTCTCACAAATCTTTGATAATCTTAGGACAGCCGCTACAATTGTCTCAAAAGATGGAGCTACTTGTTCTAACACATGTAGACAGCATGTTTATATGTATTGCTTAAGTATTTCGGTTTTCAAAGATACTTTGTTTTTATCTCCTTCATCACAATTCTTAATTATCTATACTTTAGGATAGATTTGTTAAATGAAACACAATTCTAATTATCACAATTCTTATTTCGTTATTCTTTAAACTTGACCTCCAACTAGGCTAATTGAGAATGATCCTCACTCATTTATAGAATGATCCTCACTCATTAATGAATGCTAAAGGATGGTAAGGTTAAAAAAGTCTAAACCTAAATTGGCTTTGGAATAACTTTAAGGAGTTAATCCAGAAGAACTGCAGTAGCATAGAAAAGCAAGTTAGCTTAAAAAGAAGGGTCTTTGTCTTAGAAATCAGAAAAGTGCATAAAGAAGACATAGAACCAGATCTTATTTGGAAGTAATACTTTCGCAAGTTTATTTAGTTTTAAGACAAAAACAATCAAACAAAAGCCAAATATTACAAACTATTGTTTAAGATACCTACACTCAAAAATTATCATTTTTCATGTTTTTTCTTCTATAATCATATTTTTCAAGGATAAAAATTTGAACATGGTGTAAAAGATACATGCATACGTATAGCCATGTACCCATGGCAACTTGGGTGGGTGGCGGGGTGCATGCAAACATCTTCAAATGCGCCAGTCTAATCGGGCAGCCAGAAACCATCATAAGATTTCAAGAGGCAAAATTAAGTAGAAGCGAAATTAACATTTAATTAGGGCCAGGGGAATGTTCAGGGGAAAAAAAAAAAAAAAAAAAACCTACTTGACGAGAGAAGTTGCTGATCCAATTTCCTCGGGCACTTGTTGTATCATATTAAATGACACATCCAGTGATTTAAGCAAGGGAAGCCTGTTAAATAAAAGAGACACCCTACATTAATTATCAAACACATAAAGTGAAGAACCCAATGTCAGAGAGAGGAAAGCAATGAGCCAGAACACTCACTCTCCAATCGCAGCAGGAAGAGAAGTGAGCTTGTTGTTGCTGAGATTCAAAACAACAAGTTGACGTAAATTCCTGAGATCTTCCTTCAAAGATTCAATATTATTATGAGCCAAAATTAGCTTTTGCAGCTCCACAGCCTAAAAAATCAGGCAATAATAAGTCACAACACAAGCACAGCTCCATTTAACAGAAATTAGAATTTTCAAATGCCAGATCCATCTTATGATTATTATAATAAAGCAAAAACAAATAAAAGGAGAAAAATTACCTCCCACCATTTCTCACCCTCCCCAACCGCATCCAAATTCCGGTATACTTCGTCGGGCACATCTCTGAAGATGGAAACTTATTTTAAAAAACGATAAAATGCCAAAAATTATCAAATTCGATACAAATATTCAATTAAATACCATAGATTCAATCACATTTACTTAAATTCTTCTGCCTGAATAATGCGAAATGAAAAGAATAAGGTTTTAATAAAATACCTTAAAGAGCGATTGGATAGATTAAGAGAACCAGACGTTCTTGCAGCTTTCAAGAGCCGATCCATTCCTTGCGTAATTTTGAAATGTGCAGATACGCTCTGCTTGAAAATTTTTAGTTGTTACTAACAACAGGAAGACAAGTGGCCATCCAACACAAATGTCTTCCTATTATTTATCTGACACACAGTAAAAATGGAAATAAAAAAAAATTGTATATTAATTTGGGCTGTCCTGACATAAACAGTGTTCTTTGCCACGTAGGAAAAATAGAAACTAAAAAAACATTCTCAAATGATATTCTTTGTATTATGGTTGTACCTTCTATTTGTAGAGTGTCTGCCAAGTTTAAGTATTTAGTTGTTGTTTTAGAAATATGTAAGGGAGAGCAAGATATTCAGGAATGCAAGTTGTCCCTGAAAATTTTGTCACTAAAACACTCCCTTAAACATTTAAATAACAAACTAATATCACATTGCTCTTTCCTTTGTAAGGTGAAGTTTGTTGTCACCAACACTAACTTCATAAAGATCTATGATTTAAGCCAACATTCTCCAAGCCAACACATTCAAATTCATAGTTTACCAATGACGGCGCATCATTTGCAATTCCACAAAGATAGGAGCAAATTTATATCAATCTAATTCCATCGTGCCCTCTATTTGCGCAATCACAATGCATTCTAATATTATCTCTACTATGTACAACTTAGTCCACTTTCTTATCTTCGTCATCTGTTTCTACAAACTTTACTCTGCTCCAAAAAACTTTTATCAAGAAGTTATCAAAATTCTAAATTAAATAATATGCACGAGCAGGCATATCATGATAAGTGGAAATATTTACTATTTAAAACCTAGATGAAAAGAATGGTGTTAGCTGGCAAACATAATTGTTAGATTAATCAAAGGAAGAACTAGGGTTTTGGATTTCCGAAATTGTCAAAGATTATATTACTTTCAAATCTGTACAGTTTAAATAGTGCTTACAAGTTGTATATTTTCCTACAACTGATAGGAAACAGATTGTAAACCAATTCTATTGTTAATAAAACTCTAATTTTTTTCTTTTAAATTTTGTCATTCTTTCACTCCCCCTCAAATTGGATCGTGGGATCGTTTACGCCCAACTTGACCAAACATTGATTAAACACTTTGCCAGGAACTGCTTTAGTAAGTATGTCTGCCAATTGACTATCTGATAGCACGAAAGGTAGGCATACACTTCCATCTTCCAATTTTTCCTTAATGAAGTGTCTGTCAACTTCCACATACTTTATTTTATCATGTTGAACTAGATTCTCTAAGTAACTAATTGCCGCCTCATTATCACAGAATATTTTACAAGCAATTCTTGAAGGGAATTCAATCTCCGTCAGTAATTTCTTTATCCAAAGTATTTCAGCAAGACCACGAGCAATTTCATGAAACTCTGCTTCTGCACTGGATAAAGCAACCACTTTCTGTTTCTTACTTTTTCAGGTTACCAGGTTATCTCCAACCATAGTGAAATACCCTAAAGTTGACCTTCTATCGATAGAATTCCCAGCCCAGTCTGCATCAGTAAATGCTTATACATCTAGATGACCATTTCTTCGGAACAGAACCCCTTTCCCAGACGAGCCTTTTAAATACTAAACAATTTTGAACACTGCATCCAAGTGTTCTACTTGTGGTTTATGCATAAACTGACTCACCACCCAACTGCATACACAATATCTGGTCTAGTATGAGAAAGATAAATAAGTTTTTCGACTAACCTCTGGTACTTTCCTTTGTCTACTAACTCAGCCCCTTCAATGATATTGAGTCCATGGCTGACTATTATAGGCGTTTCAACTGCCTTGCAATCTATCATCCCTGTCTCAACTAAGAGATCAAATATATACTTTCTCTGCGAAATAAAGATTCTGTTATTTGATCTGAGAAATTCAATTCCTAGGAAATACTTAAGTCTACCTAGGTCTTTCTTCTCAAATTTTTTAAAAATTTTATCTCTCAGGGATGTAATCTCCACCTGGTCATTTTCCTGTGATGATCATATCATCCACATATATGATGAGGCAAGTTATCATCTCTCCTCTCCTTTTAAGGAAAAGTGTATAATCAGAATTGCTTTGATGATAATCATCCCTCTTTATAACTGAAGTAAATCTCCTAAACCACACGCGAGGAGATTGTTTTAGACCATACAGTACTTCTTAAGTCTACATCCTTCTTGAGCTTTGAAATTTTCTGAAAAACCAGGTGGTGCTTCCATTTAGACCTCTTCCTCTAAGTCACCATGCAGAAAAACATTTTTTACGTCAAATTGATGTAAGGGTCAGTCTTTGTTCGCAGCCACAAGCAGCAATACCCTAATAGTATCAATTTTTGCTATTGGAGAAAAGGTCTCTAAATAGTCAATATTGTACGTCTGAGTGTACCTTTTAGCCACTAGTCTTGCCTTATATCTTTCAATTGTCTCATCTGCCTTATGTTTAACAGTGAAAACTCATTTACAATCAACTGGTATTTTTTGTCTTTCCCAAGTACCATTCCTTTGCAGCACATTCATCTTTGCTTCTATTACTTGTTTCCATCTATAATCCTTATGTGCTTCCTCTACTGATCTAGGAATATCCACCAAATGTAATGAGGCTTCAAATTCTCTTGCAGCTCTAGACACATTCCTTCTTACCAAGTTTTCCACCGGATATCTCGAATTACGAGGCTTATATTCTTATTCATATCTTTTTTATGGATTCCTTTGTTCCATCTAGGAGATAAAACAAATCTAAAAGTCTGTGGTTCTTCTGACGCTGCAGGGTTAGTAATGGGAATATCTGAATAAGGTATTTCTGCAGGTATTTCGGAGTTAGAATTACTGACCTCAGCCGGAAAAGATATATTATCTGTTGGCACAGAGGAATTTTCAAACTGTTCCATTCTATCTGAAGTCGAACCAGTAGAACAGCCTACTTGTTGTGTTGAAACAACTTCAGATAGTACTGGACTAGACATCCAATTTAATGGGTTAACCATATTAGATTTCTCCCCTTGACCACTAGATTAGGTGTGGAAATAATATTCAGTTTCAAGAAAGTTACAGTCCACAGTGGTAAACAATCAGTTAGAAAGAGGGTCAAAACATCGATTTCCCTTCTAATGGAGTTTATAGCCAACAAAAAAACACTTAATGACACATGGATCCAATTTAGTTCGACCACTTTTAGGAACGTGAACATAGAAAGTGCACCCAAACACACGAAGAGGTAAGGTCATTGTTTTTGGTAGATTGGAATAAGTGGACAAAACATCGAAAGGTGTTTTAAGTTGAGGGGCTTTGGTAGGAAGGTGGTTAATCAGATACGTGGCAGTTGTAATTGCCTCGGGCCAGAAATACTGGGGTACATTAGATTCAAGCATAATTGCTTGGGTGATTTCGAGAAGAATTCGATTTTTCCTTTCAACCACTCCATTATGTTGTGGTGCGTACGGACATGAAGTTTGATGTATAAGTCCATTATCCCTGGCAAAGGTTTGGAATTTATGGTTTTTATATTCTCCTCCATTATCAGTTCTAAGAATTTTGATTTGTGTTTGAAATTACATGTTTACCATTCGATAAAAGGAAACAAACTTTTCAAACACCTCAGACTTGTGTTTCAAAAAATAAACTCATGTCATGCGTGTGCAATCATCAATAAAAAAAAGAAAATATAAAAAACCATTTACACAGGTAACTGGGGCTGGACCCCACATATCAGAGTGTATGAGGGCAAAATGGGTATTTATTTTTGTGTTATTTGGTAAAAACAACTGTCTATAGCTCTTAGCCTGAATACAAGTTTCACATGAAAAAGTTCCACTACCAAATAATTTCGGAAAGAGCAGTTTCAAATATCCATGAGATGGATGACCTAACTTATGATGCCACAACCAAGCATGTCTTTCAGTTGTTCCGTGAGCAAGCATTGCAGTCCCTTGTTGATTAATTTCATCAACATGGTACAGTCCATACCATTCAATGCCACGCCCAATGATCTTCCCACCACACAAAAATTAGGAAACATCAGAACCTTACAAATTAAATTTTTTGGTTAAGTGACTTATTGAAAGCAATTTATAGGACAAATCAGAAACATAAAGGCAGTTTTTTAAAGTCAATGCCGGCAAAACATCAATGCTGTCTATTCCTTTAACTAGCACAAAACTCTCATTTGCTACCTGAACTTTGGACATTTTTTGTTCATTTGGAGCATGGAAGTCAAATATGTCATATGACATTGTGTCGGTAGCTCCGCAATAAAAAATCCATTGTTTTAATTTTTTTGAATCTATTTTGAATGCTTTAGAAAAAGGAATAGTTTCTGATTGGGCATAAATAGGTTCTGGCCCAACAGCCAATTTAGAAACTGAAACTGTAGGTTGGGCTTCATTCTAGAAGCCCATTTGTTCTTTTTCTTTTTCTGGCAACTTGTTACTAGGCTAGATCCTATTTCGGCCACTTCTTCTTTACTAGCTGTCTGTTCTATCTATCTGGGCCTAGTCGCGTGAGTCCAGACGCGGTCCTTCATCTGTTTTAGACCTTGTGGTTTCGCCCTTTCGGTCTCTCTTTTTGTCAATCCCAATAACTCTGGCCTGGCATGAGTTCTACTAACTGTATGGGTCCAGGCGTGGTCTCCCATCTGTTCTGGACTATTCTGTTTCGGCCTTTCCCTTTCTCTTACTCTGCTAGAGTTACTCTCTCCTTCCTCTCCAATAGCTGTTTTGGGTACCAAACCCCCAAATCCAAGAGGTTGGAGACATTCCCGGTGTCGGTAGCCTCTAGGTCGCCCACTGCAAAGGAGGCAACCCCTTTGGTCCCCATTTTTTTGTTACCCGGCCACCACTCCGAGTAGCCAATTAATTTGAAACAACCCTCTCGAGTGTATTTTCTTCCCCTACAGTGAGAACATTCCATTTTCTCATTGTCATCCTCTCCCCGGAGTGATGACTTCGCCTTCTATGTTGGCGTTGTCTGACCAGTTCTTGGTGGCTAAGCCACTCCCAATCTTTGAGGGTTTAAATCCCAGTGATAAGTATCCCTCTCTTCCTAGAATCAACCTTCTGTTGATCTCTCTTCTGATGGTTGTGTAGGCTATTTCAATTGAGGGTAAAGAGAGACCCTTCTGTCTTTATCAAACTCATCGTTAATCCCTTGTAAGAATTGGTACAACCTTTGCTTTTGAACCATCTCATTATAGATGGTGATATCATCAAGGCATCTCATGGGGTTTGGATCACGTCTGTCAATCTCTTTCCAAATCGCCAGCAAATTACTATAAAACGTTGCAATGGGTTCTGGACCCTGTTTCAGATTGTTTGCCCTAACTGTGAGATCAAAAATCTGAAGTTCGTCCCTTCCACTACTGTATAAGGTTTCGATACCCTTCTAAAGATCCCTAGCGGTAGGGTAATCCAAAAATTGGTTCTAAAGATTTGGATCGATATTCTCGATTATCCAGCTTATCACACTCGAGTCTGCTTGAGCCCACCTAAAGTAATCTGGATCAATAACTGGCAAGGGGTTGGCGATGATGTGTTTGAGCCTCCCCTGCCGCTGATAGCGAGATGCATCAGCCTTGACCATTTTGTATAATTGTTTATATTTAATTTTTCTGAAAGATTTATGGACTGATTTGTTATTGTTTATATGGCAGGTATTTGAGAATTTAGCTTTTGTAAGAGTTCAGAAGCTGACCCATAGAGACTAGTTGGTCCATTGATTCTAATGTGGAAGAACTAACTTCTTCGACCATTGCATAAAGGTTTCTGGTAGATGATGAGCTACAATTTGTTTAGGTCCTTTGACCGAAAAACAGAAGCTCTGATACCATATTAGATTAATCAAAATAAGAACTAGGGTTTTGGATTTCCGGAACTGTCAAAGATTATATTACTTTCAAATCTGTACAGTTTAAATATTGCTTACAAGTTGTATATTTTCCTACAACTGATAGGAAACAGATTGTAAACCAATTCTATTATTAATAAAACTCTAATTTTTTTTTCTTTTAAATTCTATCATTCTTTCAATAATAAGACTTCACGTAATAAAAGAATTTGATATGATTAAAATATTTATGAGAGAGATTGTAGGATCTAGAGTGCAGTTAAATATGTATAATAGTGTTATACTTATCCATTACTTTTGCACTAATAATTAAACACATTAGCAACCATGCTTCCAAATTAGTCAATGTTTTAGAAAACACAAAGAGTTTGAGATATGATTAGTATTTCATACCATATTGGTATAAGTTGAATAGAATATTAATAGAATGGGTGTGGTAATTTAAGATTTTTCATATTTAGCTGCAAAAATACAAAGAAATAAAATCAATCACTAATTGGTATATAAATCATCTAAATATTAATAACCAAAACTAAATGAGGACATGTCCAACATTCATAAGCTAACAATAGTTTGGTTAAAAAAAATCTCAACATAAGTCAAAATTCTCATCTTATCATTCACCTACACCATATTTCTACTTTCTCCCTTTGGATTTACTTTTATGCTATTGAGTCATAGTCAACTATTACCGAGCAGAAGAGTAATAATACACCTTAGTTTTTCTTTATTCTATAGACTAATACACCTTACTGCAAGCAGAAACTTTAAATGTGTCTAATTACCTATAAGGAATCTTAATTGTCAAAGTTTCCAAAAGCAGACAATAATAAATATACATATAGATATTTAGACAAGTTGAGTCTCTATGAGGTTAAGTATCAACTTATGTTCCATTACTTTTATTATTTTTTTAAAGGATAATTTACTTATTAATTTTAAAATAGAACTCCAATAAAATTAAATATGCTTTATTTGAGCTCATATGTATAATATAAATATAGATTTAAAACCATATAAACTATAATTACTCGATTACGCTGATAAACACTCTGGCAAGGTGTTATACTACCAAACTCCACTTGATTCATTACTATGAGCTACTTGTATTCCACCTTGATTTGATTAAAAATAAGTCTTATTTGAATGTTTTATAATCCAAACCAATAGGCAAGGGGCTTAGAAGTAGCTTGACTTTCACCATATTTACATTTCTAATTCTCCCATTAATCACACTCTCATGTTGGTTCATCTTTTTCAAATTTTCGAAAAGTAACAAGAAAACATATGATGCCAAAACTACAAGTTGAATGATCAACATTTTTTCTTTCAAAATCAATCAGAGTTTTTTCTCTATAATTTCATTACTATTGTTTTTTCAGTGGCATGATACCACCTTGCGATCTGCCCCCCTTTAGATTTTGCCTCAAAATCTATTCCTCATTTGTATAGTTATTTCCACCATCAATGCGAGAATAGCTATGACTATCGTTGTCTTGCATATGCTCTTCATGCTGCCTCTCACATCGAGTTTGCAAATCACTTTGATTTACTCTATGTACCTCTTACTTTACTCGGAATCGACCTCAACCTTTTACTGGCGATCTCCATCGTTCCTATGCTCTGAAGAAACATTTTCATCCTACTATAAACGTCATTTCTTAGTAACCTCCAAAATGAACCATTGTTTAGGCCTACTGCAAGGCAGTCATTCAATTGTGCCAGAAATTGTGCCACATGATCTCTATTTATTCTTGTCACCGCCATTATAGTGTTACCTCCCACGACTACAGATCGCACCCTCCTTTGTTCATAAAACTGGACAGACATAACACACCTATCAATTGGAGGCGATTCATCCCTTTCATCCATTGAGACCATGGTGTCCCTATATTGGACCAATGGCTAAATATTGCTCTTGGCCTTGCAAACTTAGCAAGAATTGCAGATTGAAATTTTGTATTTCCACATTTAATGCACCAATTGTTATGTAATGATTATAGCAAAATTCTAAAGAATGCCTTTTTATAAAAATAGAAAAAAATAATCAACCCCCTATACATCCAATTTATGCCTTATATAGCAGTTTACAGTGGTTTCTAAGAGAGTAGCCCATTATTCGGACGTAAACGTCGGCAACATATGTTTAGAGGGTGCTTTCCCTAAGGGTGTTTATAATTTAAACTGTGGACAAAAAATGGGTTGAAATTTGAAATGTAAAAATTTAAAAGGTGTTCGCATACAGAGTATGTGAACACTAAATTGATAATTAAGAGTTCGCATACTGCTTATGCGTACTAAGAATTCGCATAAGCAGTATGTGAATTTAGTACCGGCGCGCCAGAAATTTGAAAAAGATGACACGTGTCAGTATTTCAGAAAGTGAGACAAAATGTGCAGAAAACAAGTTCTCATACGCAATAAGCGAACTTTTTTTCAATAAAATAACCAGACGAATACAGAATAGCCAGAATTAAATTCAAAGAAAAAAATTAGATATATAAAAAAGTCTGTATTATTTCAATAGTAATTGTTAAAAATGGCATATACTGCTCCATTTCCGTTAGATATATATTGGAATAGTGCGTTTCCACTAGTTGAAGGCGTAGTGGGTTTGAATTATAGTCGCGCCGACGCAACAATATGCGTCGATGCTCAATTTTCTTTTGATCAACTTCACGATCGAGTATGCAGAGAATGTGGGGTGGATAGAGTCGTGCTACGACTGCATTTACTCTGGTGTGAACATATAATTTTAAAGAAGGATGAGACTGTTCTATTTTTATACATGTAAGCATTCAACTGGCCGGAATTGTATGTAACTAGGGAAAAAATTGCTCCGGTTGTAGCAAGGAAACAAGTGGCGCTGCACATGAGAGTATAGACCGGGAATATACGGAACAGGAAAATGAGGATGTTAATTTACGGATTTACAGATTGGCTGAATGGAAAAACGAGGAGATTAGAGATCTAGCTGAGTAGGAGGAGATGTTTGCGTGGAGTAGTTCTAGCAGTGACAAAGAGTACGTGCCATCGGATGACGATACCGAGAGCAAGACCGATGTACCTTCAACGTCAGGCCATTTTGTTTACGATGATATAGGCGAGGAAGACCTGAAAGAGGAGAATTAGAGGGGGCTTAAATGTGGGATGAGAATACGGAGAGTATCGATGTCGGTATATATTTCAAAAGAAAGAACGTTGTGCAGGATGTCGTGGCTGCGTGGTCGTTGAAAAGAGGCATGACTTACCGTACAGTCGAAAGTAGAAAGAAAATATTAGCAGTGTAATGTGTAACTCGCGGGAAATACTGCACGGGACAACTTGCTTATGGAGTATAAGAGCGTCTGAGCAGCAATGTTTAGGTGTGTGGAGGATGATTAAATGGGTGGAGGAGCACAACTGTTCGGGCACGAACATTGTGGAGGACAAAAATGTGACCTCCAAAAATATTGTCACTTTTATTATGCCCCATATTGTGACGCAACCGGGGTATAAGGTGAAACACATTCAAACAGAAGTTCACAACCGATTCCAAATAAATTAATGTTCATGAAATCTAATAAATTTCATAATTTTATTTTTTTCTTAATTTTTTTATTTATTAATTTTATTTAGGGTATCTATGAATTGATTTATCTATTAAATATTAAATTTTTTTGTTAATTAATTTATTGTAATTTTTTTAATTTACATGTTGTAGATAAATGTCAGTTATAAGAAAGTCTGGCACGGCAGAAGAACAACAATTTGTAACGTCCCTAGCCGGTTTTAGGCCAACCGGTTCGGTTCATCACATTTTGTATGTTGGTTCTGTAATTAACCTTTTCTTAATTCATGTATAACCTGAATAACCGAATATTTACTTTATCTTTTAAGAAGCAACATGCAATCCCTTTAATCTAACATACACTACCTAAAGGTTTCCTTAAAATCCATATGACTATTT